>CAJNIZ010046455.1:4630-17589 GCA_905231905.1 Symbiodinium pilosum | reverse complement strand
AACCCTATATCCCTAAATCCTAAACCCTAAATCCCTAAATCCCTGAACCCTAAGCCCTAAATCCCTAAACCCTTTTCAAATTAAGTCTCAGAGGTGAAGAGCACACCGTGAACCCAAAACCCCATTCTTCCCTAGCCAGCCTTGACAGCGACTGCAGCCGCGTCCGTCATCGCTAGACCTGAATCCTTGTAAACCCCTATCAAATCCTAAGTTCCTGTGTTGACTTTCCGTTATCTTTTTCCAGTTGATTCCCCGTTGTTGGGGCGATATCTCTATGTAATCCCTCCTATGTTTTGATGCTGTCTCACAAAGCCGGATCCGCTTTTGGAAACGGCTTTGCCAAATACCCATTCAAGGACGATAAAGGCATTCTTATTGGGCTATCTGTATTTCATACTATTTGTGATTATTTGTGGACGCTCCTGGGTTTCGGCATCCCCTCCTGACTTCCAGAAACTGCACCCGGAATGCCAGCTGGGCTTCCAGCTAAAAATTCATCATTTGGTGGAAATTATTGTGGATCTGGTTTGTTCGGAAAGGTCCGGAATAATGAATTTTTTGAAGGGCCCAGAATACTAAAATCAACAAAATTTATTATAAAGATAATTGTTTGTTTTAGCCAGAGGCATAATAGAAACAGCTTGCAGGTGTTTTCCAGATTACTTCTTCTCTTAGACCAGGCTACCTTAAAATTGAAAGGCTTTCAGCCAACCCTACGTATAGGTGCCGAAATCCAGAAACTAAGAGACCCGGTTTAGGGTTTAGGTTTAGGGTTTAGGGCTTTTTCGGGAGTATTCGAAATCATTGGGGGTGGTCCAGCAGAGGCCGGATCCACGTTAAGCGGTTTGTGTTTCTTTCAGGGGTCTGGAATCATAGTAGATTTTTCCAGCCGCTTAAATTTTCACCAGAATAACATCCATTTTAATTGACTTTAAAATTCTAATTGGATTTCAAATGGTTTTAACGTGGTTTTGAATTGATTCGAGTTAAATGTGCACTTGTTTTACTTAGGTTGCCAATTGGTCTATATAACCCCCTTTAAGGAGTCTAGACTATAGCTCATGTAGCTTGGCAAACCCTACTGGATGGTTGGCTTGAGCCGAAAACCGTGCCTTGACTGCTGGCCTGTACCCACGGCCTGCGACTCCCCTCCCCGTACTGAACCCCGCACCCTTAAGGTTTAGGCTTTGGATATTCAAACCCCCCCCAGCCCCCTAATATTCAATACTCCCACTGTGGTATATTTGTATAGTTATATTGGGAATGTCTAATATCAGGGGGGCGGGGACCCAGTTGCAAGGATATATTAAAGGGACTACCTAGATAGTCAGATAATATAAATGAAGAGACGCATGTGCCCCTTAAGGATGGAAAAGATATTGTTGGAGAAACTCCATCATCAACTTTCGCTCGCTGCTAGCTCTGGTTTGTAGTATACTATGGTATATTATGGTATCATAGCAAATTATAATATATTTTGGTGTATTATGGTATAATAGTATATTATGGTATACTATGGTATAATAGTATATTCTAATAGAACTATGGTATGTTATAATATATTTTAATACAGTACAGTATATTACAGTACAGACTCACTTTGATAGTTTCGCTCACCATGTGCAGAACACGCGGCTGACCAACCAGAAATGCATTGGCAACCCAGCTGAACACTCGGAAGACCCTGCGTTCCCAACACTCAGGGGACTTTAGTGAGCCTCAAACAGGGAACCCCAAGAATATAGTAGGAATATAATGGAATATAAGGACCCTGGGAAGTATATTCTTACCTAATTCCTATTATATTCTGTAAGTACATTCCGATAATATTCCTACTATATTCTGGGGGGTTCCTGTTTGGGGTTCCCATTCAAGTCCCTATAAACACTCGCTGCGGGGCGGAGCGAGCACCTCAGAAAGTGGATGTCGGCCGGACGCGTTGGGACTAGCAGCTTCCGCCTTGCAAGGGTTTAGGGTTTAGGGTTTTAGGGTTTAGGGTTTAGGGTTTAAGGTCTAGGGTCTAGGTTAGGAGGACCCCCACCCTGTAATAGTGGTATAATAGAACTATAAGAGGGCCCTAATAAAAGTACCATTATCCCTTATAGTCACTGTTTCTGGGTGGGGGGGTCCACCTCAGTTTGGGGTTTAGGGAGGCAGACAGGGACATGGTGCTTGCTGACTACGGCATATTGGGGTAATGTTGGGTTAACATTGGGATTACATTGGGGTTATGTTGGGGTAATATTGGGGTAACATTAGGGTTATATGGGTTTCCTTCACTTTTACAAGGCTTTTTGCGAACCGTCTCCCAAGATCTTGGCCTATCAAAAACACCTGTCAGACCCTCATGTGAAATCACGACCTTATGAGTTTACAGTGAAAGTTCACTGTGGCAATCTTGAAAGATAAATCTGAGCACTCGCCGCCAGGAGTTCGATACAGAATATTCTGTACGTTTCCGGAAGGACCATTATCCTGTCTTGGGACTGTCATGAGCAAAGCCTCGCAGTTTCACTTCGGCCTACGGACCAACGTCAAGCACACCATTTGCAAACTCTAAGATCTGGGCACGTGCGACTCATCGCCTGCATCATATCGGAGGGCAACCGACCGGGGCAACTTTTGCCAGGAAATGCTGCAGCAGTGTTGGCCCTCCTTGCTGGGTCCCAATAATGAGGACTACACTTCTGAACGCATAGATCGGGGCAGTTGGAGACACGCCACAAGCTTTTTCCACCGTGAGCTGAAGTCAGCTGTGAAACTGGGCCCTCTGAAGGCCTAGGTAAAGGCAGCCTCGTCTGAGGGAGGTGCAGGCTGTCTGGTCCAGTCACTGCGCTTGCTCTCAATCCCCTTATATGTGTGTGCCTTTTGTCTGATTTTCTTTCTTCTTTGCTCCATCTCCTTGTTGTGCGTGTAGCCCACCTGAGCACGAATGCGTAACATCTGCTCATCCTTCTGGTCTTCGGTGAGATGGGCCCAGAAACATTCATGGAGGGTAACCACCCTCAGACCTATTTTTCGGGCAATCCGTGACTTCAGCCCAACCCAGCCCGAAGGTCGGGGTCTTCCTGGCCCAAGTGGCAACATGGAGTCACACTCCAAGGCCACTTTGGGCTCCATCATGAAGCCTGCAAACCAGCAGTGTTGCTCGTCCCACTCGCGCCCGAAGGAGCAGTTGAGCAGTGCTTGGGTGTTTGTTCGTTGCAGGCACATGTCCACATCTCTCTGCATCTGATCGGCGCCCTGTGGCTGGGCGTGAATAACAATGCTGTCTAGCCAGCGGTGGTGAAGCAACTCCTGAATCCACATAGGCATCGCCCGCTTAACAGCTTCTTCACATGTCGGCTTCTCAACATCGACACAGTACAATGTCTGATAAAGAAAGAACTGCGCCCATCCAGACTGCTCGAGTTCCGATTTGTCCTGAAGCTGCTCGCACGCACGGACAATGAGGAGCGGCAGCACTGGATAGTCGTTGGCTGTCTCGCTTACATCATACAAGCCAGACATCACCACACCGAAAGCTGCCCTTGACCAGTCATGGACACTTCCGCCCGAATCCGGGTCATCTTCCTCCAACAAAGCTCTACGGCCCAGCTCTTGTATGACCATCGCGCAGAGCGGTCCATAATCACGGGTTCTCGATCCATCCACCTCATCAAATATGACCTGTTCACCGCCCAAGCCCAGCGAGGCAATCGAATGAAGCAGTAAGCTTAAGGCCTCCACACGGAAGTTGGTGAGGCTTCGCTCTACTGCATCGAGAAGATGGGGTAGCAGCGGAACGCAGCGGTAGTCCATGCAGGCCATGGAGTAGAGCAGGAGAGGCGCCACGGCGTCAGGGAGCTCATGCCGCACTTTCCACAAATCGTGTGCCAAGGATCGAAACTGCTTGTGTTTGGTCAGCAGCTGGCGGTCTGCAGTCGAGAAGAAGGAGTTTGGATCGAAAAGGAAGCCGAGCTGAGCAAACGCACGGATCAGCACAGCGGAGTCCGCCCCACCGCTAGATACGTGCCGCTGATACACATCCAGAACCTTGGCAGGATCAGTCAAGACCTGAGCAGAAGCCAGATCTGCCAGGTCAGTTGGTGTCAAATCATGCGGAGGGACTGTCCGAAAAACGTCAGTCTGCAGCAACTCTTTGGGCTGCCGGGCCCGCAGTGCCTCCATTGACACCATGTTTGGTGTGTAGGTTATACTGCGGTGAGCTGCTCGACTTAGCACTCTGCGCAAGCATCCCGGAATAGAAGGCCGCTGCATTCCGAGCAAAGCCAGGATTAGCAAAGCATGACAACATGGAGACCTTGAGCCATTGCGACGTTATGCTGGAGATTCGCTGGCTTGGATTTAGCAGAATTCTCTCTCTTCTACACCACCCACTGTCAAATGAGCATCAAACGCAGTCTTGAAGGGGGTAGTAACTCTTGGTTCCGCAGGAATTGGCTCCACTATTTCGAAAAGAATCGAATAGATACTATTTACTTACTATTTACTCTCTATTTACCATATACCTAAACTATGGTAGCTTAACCCTATGCCGTGTATCACCCCTATATCGCCATGACACCTCCATACAGACCCTTTAACTCCTTTGAAGTCAACTCATATTATGGTAACTCAGTGTACGTTCTTTGAAAGCACAGGAAGGACGCCTTGTGCCAGTCGCCCACCTAGGCCTTCGGTGTCCACCTCCACGGCTCTCTTCCTGCGCTTCGTTTGCACCATCTGTCCCTGCGTCATCATTGCAGTGGTAGCAGTAGTGGCAGTGGTAGTGGCAGTGGTGGTAGTAGTGGTAGTAGTGGTAGTGGTAGTAGTAGTAGTAGTAGTAATAATAATAGTAGATGATCAGCATACCTTTGGTAGCTTTGGAGGGTGATAGTCACGAGGAATCAGTGTTGGCGTGCAGAAATACCTCTGACCTTTTTGGGGGGCGGAGCGGCCTAGGGCCTTATGAGCTATAGTCTAAACTCCTAGTATCCCCCTTACTAACCCCTACAGTAGTTCCCTATATAATACTATGGCTCTTATGATAACGCTACGCAGGAGATGAGCACGCTGAAACTGCTGATGCTTGCTTGGTCTTCTTTGCTGGGTTGGCCCCTAAAACCCTTTGAAAAATATTAGTATATAGGGTCCCTTATTAAAGCCATTAAGGAAAATGTTAAATATTTCAGGGGCCTACCCGTTTGGCCTTGCCCACAACTGTAGTGGCTCACCACATCCTCGTCATTTTCGTTGTCGCAGTCTCTGTTGTTGTTCATCTTCTTGTCCGGTTTCGGCTCTTCGTCGTAGCAACACTTGGGCAGCCGTGAAGCAGCAGGAACAAGTAGTGGCAGCGCTAGCAATAGCACTCTGAAGTAAGAATGGGAGTTGGAGCAGGAGGACGAGGAGTTTTGTGATAGAAGAGAGTTGGGACATGTTCACCACCCGGACAGGGCTCCTTGAAAGGCCGCACAGCCTGCGACTTCAAGGACTATTGACTGGGATTGGGAGTAGTAGTACCGGAAGTGGGGAAGGAGGAGGAGCAGCAGTAGCAGCAGCTCTTAGCCTAGAAAGTTAGGATCTTTCATCTTCCTTCCTCGAGCAGGGCATGTTGCCCTGCAGTCAAAGTCTTGGACTACAACAACGCTCTGTCCAGGTGCCATTTTGCCATACATCACCGATGATGTAGTCTGCCTCGTCAAGCCAGTCGGCAGTCAAATGACTCTTCAAGCTTGAATGCAGCAGGAAACATCAGACTGCTCTGACATGTCCAGGTTTCGGACCTCTTCATGCGCCTGGGATGCCTGAGCAGTGTCTGCCACTTCTTTGGGCGCCGGCCTGAGCCAGCAGTCATGAAGGCAGCTTCGGATTGAAGAAGCGGAAAACCGAGCACGAATAAAACGCCGCAATCCTACAATAAGTTCCGCACGCGTCTTCTTTGGGCCGCGCAGGGGTCATGAACCTAGCAGCTGAAACTCAAACTTCGCGTGAAAGTGTATGCAACGCTTCGTGAACTTCGGAACCCTTGTGAGCAGCCGCGCCTCAGCAAACTTGCAGCCTGCAAGGCATTGCATGTGCCAAACTAGCGCTTGAATCACAACGAGCGGCAATCAGCACGTAGTACATTCGCGAAGGCAAGCCTGCGAGCACCCTGCCAGCAGCAGCATGCCGACCACGGCGGCAATCTGGGCAAAACAGCAGCCAAATTATCAATCAGGATTGATCTCCCTTCTCCAAGAAGCATGGCCAGCTTACAGCCCTGCGCAGAAGGAAACGCATGTTGGTGGAGCTCGGGTCGGCGCCAGGCCGTGCGCAGGATGGCGTCGCCTGAGCTTGTGCTTGAAACTGACCATGCAGCGAGGGCGCGACAATGCTTTTGCATGCGCTGTCTCACCAACAAGTCAATTCATAGAAAAGCGAATCTTAACAATTTTGGGTTCACGAAGCTGGAAATTGGGCTTCAAATGATATTGGCAGTCATCAGCCTGCGTCAACAGCTTTTTGTTTGCCTCTTTGGCATCTTGCTTGGTCCGTGATCCATGCTCAGGTCGGCCAAGGCGATGCAGATGTCATCTAGGACAAGGCCTGAAGCTCCAGGGGCTGACTCCTGCTGTTTCCGACTGGTGAAATTATATCAAGAGTTCCAGTCAACAAACGGCTCCAAAGGTGCTGCAAACCCTTGGAGCCTGTATGTTCAAACAGCCCCAGCTTTAGTAAGATCCACTCTGAGGGCAGTTTTTTGGCAGGCTCTGCATCTGACAGTGTCTGACTACCTGCGTCCAATCCTTTAGATTGTCCGCGCACGCGAGAAGTACACAACCAGTGTGAGGATCAAGCTGTATTGTTTCGAGCGTTGATCGAGCTACCATAAAGAAGCAGTGTCCTAGCATTATTCGGCCTCTTGCCGTTGCCCATGTGAGCCGCATGTCTCGTGATACTCCTCAATGCGACAAGCCCACTCCTCCTGCACGAAGGTGAGTCGGCTAGAGTAGGATTGCCGGTCGGGCACGCACGCCTCCATCTCGCGAAATTCGGCCTTTTGCCGTTGCCCATGTGAGCCGCATGTCTCGTGATACTCCTCAATGCGACGAGCCCACTCCTCCTGCACGCAGGTGAGTCGGCTAGAGTAGGATTGCCTGTCGGGCATGCACGCCTCCATCTCGCGAACAACCGTGTCAGCCTGGCTTCTTAAGAGTGCAGCCTTCGCTTGCGCATCATCCCTCTCGAAAGTAGCATTTGAAAGATCAGGCCGATGCTGGAAAACCTCCGGCACATCTGACCAGCAGTCGACAGCCTCCTCCCACTCGGCCCAAGCTTCAACCCGGGACTCGTTCAGCTGCTTGGCCTTCTCTAGCTCGCGCATGGCTTTGTCAACCGAGGTCTTTGCAGGATCAATGTTTACCTCAGCACCGGGCACGAAGCTCGCCACATCAAGGCAATGTTTCACAAAAATCCTCTCAGCCTTGGCTTGACCCTTGCGGAAGTCAGCCTCATAGCTCTGACATGCATCTTGCTGCTGCTTGTTGAGGTCTTCTTTGGACGCCAGCAAGCCTTGGAATAGGGACTCCTCCAGATTTATTTGATCTTGAGCTTTTTGTCTCTTGGACTGCAGCGCTACCACCACCTGGTGACCATCAGCATCCATGTAAGCTTTGAGGAACGTATTCACATCCACGTTCTCAAAATGATGTGCCTCTCGTAGCACAAAGTCCCTGAAGTTAATGCCACTGAAGCCCAGTGGTTCCATCTGTGCTGCAACTTCATCAACGCTTAGCTGGTGGCTTCCTCCACCACACATGCACAAGATATGGGGGCCAATCTGGGAGTGCATCTTCCAACCTCTGTTCGCAGGACAGTCGAGGGAATGGAGCTTCCTACGGATCACTTCTGCCGGATCCTCTGGCAACGAGATGCGCGGTCTGCGCTCACAGTCTAGTCTGGTAGGCACTAACCTCTGATAAGCCGGTCTTGGCGGATCCACCAACACCAGAGACACTGGGGCATGCAGCGGTGGAGGTGGCACAGTTGCCTATCACGCCAACAGGTGCAACAAAGTGCGAGCCAAGTCGATTCAACAAGTTCCCTATCAAACTTCCCATGCACAGTGCTGAGGGCACCAGTAGATCCTTGCCAAAAATATGCCAAGATGCAACACCAATCCGCAGCAACAGGAACCGCATGCCAGGCCAGCGCCGAGTCCAGAGCTTGGAGTGCACGAGGAGGTGTTGCTCTGCTAACTGGTCCTTCCCAGACCCCCGAAAGGATCCAAAAAATGGAACCCCCCCAATATGAACCCATTACTACATTGGGGAAACTAGGGGATTATTAGGGGGCTCCATTTTTTGGATCCTTTTTGGGGGGTCTGGGTTTGCCCAACTTGGAAGTTCCCGAACTTTGGAACATCCATGCCGGCTGGGGGTTTCCCAGAATTAGGATACCCTTTTTGGGGGGCCCCCATAATAAGGATTATAATATATCGGGGTCTATGCTGGGGTCCCCTTATTTTGGGAAACTAACGGTTGAGGGATAATAGTTACGATTGATAGGGGCCGCAACATTTAACTCGATTTATGACAAGCTTCATTATAGGTACTCCCAACCCCTAAACCCTAAACCCTAAACCCTAAACCCTCAAATTTTGGAAGCTGCCAAACTATGGGATCCGTGACTAAGGAAACCTCAGATCTGGTCCAAATGGTAGTTTCCCTAAAATACTGTTCCCAAAATGGGGGAAATTTATATAGGGCCCCGTATTATAATGGGAACCCAAATGTAGGACCCCGTATTATAGGGAATTTAGACTAATCCCCAAATGATGAGGGGCAAATGTGACAAAACACAAAGCTCTCTAAGCCCTAAGCCCTAAACCCTAAGTAGTAGTTTCCATTTTTCCAGTATCCCTCTAAAACCCTATATCAAACCCCTATATTCCCTTCTTCCCTATTATGATTCATCTCACTTCCTACTTCATACAAAGCTATCTCTTAAACCCCCGCCTTGGTGTAGCTCACTGGCCTTTGCCTTTCATCTCGAATGGCCTCTGCACATGCTGAGCAGTAGATGCCATCCTGTGTTGCTGCTGAGGAACTTAAATCAAGTCACCATAATAATGGGTATGTAGTAAATAACAGTGTGTCCTTTTTAGAGTAGCTGAACCCTAAACCCTAAATAGTAGCTTCCATTTTGTTTTCCATTCTCCCTACATCCCCCTATGTAACCCCTACATATCCCCTGAACCGCAACCCAGCATCGGAGAGGCACACGGCTGGGCCCTGATGCCACTGGTTCCTGCCAAGCGTGGCGGGGCAGCATCGTTCAGGATCCCAGGTGCCCTGCACGAGGTGCACCTCGAAGGCCCCAATTCCTGAGTTGCTGTTAAGGAACTTATTTTAAGTCACTATGACGGGGAAACCGTATTATTTACTATANNACTATATATATATATATACACCCAGTATGGTAACTTATTAGTCTAAATTCCTTAACAGTAACCCAGATTCGGCTGGGGCCCGAGGACTTATGTGACACGTTGGATGCATTGCCTCTCGGCAGATGCCGCTCCCATTCTGAGAACCTGTCGTAGATGCCATTGCCCTTCTTCAGCCCAGAAGGCGTCTTGAAATCCACAACGCTGACGCCCTTGTCGGACAGAGCTTTCCGAAGTTCCGCTGCAAGCCGTTTGTACTTCTCACCCCAGATGTACGTGTCAGGATCCTCGCTCAGCGGCTGAGCATGCGCTGGCAGATAACCACTCTCGCTCCAGTTCATCTCAATGCAAACGACACCCCGATGTTTTGGACCTAATGGTGGGGCTGCCTTGACCAGCTTGAGAACTTTGCTCTTCAGCTGGGCAGGCACCAGCTCATGAATGGGCGGCGGTCCCTGGGCCACATCGCTTACGGATGCACTTCGCTGGACAGATCGCACACCAGGCGGCTGCGGACTGTTTGTGCTAGCTGGCTTCCTGGACACACTAGGTGCAACGGGTGCGCTCGGCGAGCGTCTAGATGGATAGCCTCCGTTACCACCAGATCGACACGAGTAATCAACCCAGAAGCGCTCAGGTGGTTCGAAGCGCCGAGATCGGGAGAATGCGCCAGTTGTTGATCGAGTTCTGTTCAGGGATGGCTCGCTGAGGGTGCGGCGAATGGACATCTTATCCACTGCCCCATAATAATTTCCGGCACAACCCTACTTGCAGGACAAGCCAGAAAGATGCCGCACCGCATTTGCTCAGCAAGCATGCAGGGAAAACCTCCTCGTGAGGCGTCAGAAAAGAAGCATGCATTCGCATGGAGGCCAAACTGGAAACAGTTTATCTCAAGTCCAACATTTCCGAAGGAATGTAATTATATGAGCCATAGTCTAAACTCTTAGCATCCCCTTAATAGCCCCTTATATAATCCCCTATATGACCCCCGTTACGGAATGTAGTCTATAGCTCAATACGTACTCATCAGGATGGCATCCTTTGCGCTGCATTTTCCAAACGGATCCCATAGCCAAGGCGTCATGGGGACTTCGTAAGTAGGTTAGTAACCCCTATAATTCAAAACCCTAGTTATCCCCAGTAGTAACCTACTTACTAAGTCCCCATGACCCTCCAAGTGCAGGATCCAAATTATGCAACTGTTTGACCCCTACCGTGTCCGTCATGTGTACCTTACCCAAGCCCGCATGCCGCACTCTGCGTATAGTACTTTGGCTGAATTGTAGCCCTGGCTCCTGCTTTGCATGCTATTACTGTGCACTATACGGAAAATCCAATGCTGCGACCAAGCGGCAGAAAGCGTAACAGTCTGAGGGTGCGTGGCATCGGACAGAATACCACACATACCGCAAACCTGCTGCGGAGTGAATGTGAGATCTTCCTGCTCTTTGCACACACCTCCAACATCCTGCCCCGTGAAAAGACCAACAGGATCAAAGCTCGGGAGTCTGACTTGGTGAGCGTGCGCTTAATTCGGCTATCCCAAACTTGTACCCCTCCGCCACCAAAGTATAGATTAAGATGAGGAGCAGGCACTTCTGGAGCACCGCCCTCGCACCACACTCCCTCTTGAGGCTTCCTATCGATACCGCAGTGGCCAGGTGCACCCTGATCCTCGGCTGGAGTGGTGCGCAGACATGGCACGGTCTGCATCCCAAGATGATGGCTCTCAGATTGATGTTTGAAAGGAAACCAGAATCCAAGAAACGCCCTCCTCGGATGCGACCCGGCTTCACTAGAGTGCCTCAGGAGGCGCATGTAACCATCTTCGCCCCAAGCCTGGCAAGCAGCATCAGCGGATGCGCGGTTGCACACTTCAGCAAGACTCCTGGGGCCCAGCCTTGCCCCAGGAGTTTCGTATCAAGAAATAATCTCTTCCCATGACATCTTGCCCATAGCCTTCCGGGCCGGCGGGCGTGTGTGGCATGCTGCAAACGCTTGAAATGCCATAGAATAGCGGCCTACCAGAACCACGGCGTGATTGACTGTGGCATCCCGCTCACAGGCATCGAAGACACCATGGCCGTAGAGGTCCCAGCGCGATGCATCCACCCCAACCACAAGTGGACCTTGCATGCGCTCATTCAGGGTGGATCATGCCTACTTCTGTCTAAGTCGGTTCAGTGCCCCAGCCCAGCGTGGCCTCTGCGCGCAAGGGCCTGCAGCATGGAGTTCAAGCTGTTGCTGGGGAGGCGGACGAAGCCTGCTTGCATGGTAGGTAGTAAAAAACTGATGCTGTGCATGAAGCTAGGCTGTGAACCACTGCCAGCAACCAAATTGAAGCCTAGAGAATACCCCATTATAGTAGTTTCCATTTTATTTTCCATCATCCCAATATAACCCCAATATTACTCCAATGGGTCAGTTGTAGATCCTTCCCTAGCTGGGCATGCACATGGATTTGTCATGATCTACCTCTCACACAAGACTCTTCTGATTCTGCCAGCTTCCTGCCTTGTAGCTGCACATGCGGGCGGCCCACTCTGCCTGAGCACCCCTCCTCCTTCTTGGTACCACTGGAGGGATACGAGCTGCTTGTGTACAAGCCGTGCTGCTGCACATACCTTGCGATCAGGGAAACCGCTGCCAGCGACTAGTTCTGCCTTGCCATCATTTCCATTTCAATAGTTTCCATTTTCTTTTCCAGTATCCCTATATATAACCCAAGAATATACCCCACATTCTATCACCCTAAACCCTAAACCCTAAACCCAAGCTACTCAAAGGCCAGCTCGGAGTTGGCGCCATCACATCCACCAAGGCCACCACAGTGCTGCGGATTTGGGACACAGTCCTGAGACTTCAGGTTGTGCAAGATATAGTCCCCCTTAAGTAGATAGAATATGCGGTATATGCTTGGGGTTATGTATATAGGGATAATGGAAAAGAAAATGGAAACTACTAAAATGGGTTATAATCTACTATAATATACTATACGTAATATACTATCATATACCATAATATACCATAAATTGCGACTTATAACAATAATAGGGTATAGACTTCAGACTGCCGCAAAGCACATTCTGACTTCCAAGCAGCCAGAAGCTGGTCTGCAGAGAGCTCTGGCGGAGCCTTTTTGCTATGGATCTCCGCCTGCCCCGAGCTGTTTGCACAACCCCAACCCATTAGGGTACCCATTGGGGTAATATTAGGGTTCTGTTTGGGTTATATGAGGATAATGGAAAAGAAAATGGAAACTACTATAGTATAATAGGGTATATATTGGGGTTCTATTTGGGTTATATGAGGATAATGGAAAAGAAAATAGAAACTACTATAGTATAATAGGGTATATATTGGGGTTCTATTCGGGTTATATGAGGATAATGGAAAAGAAAATGGAAACTACTATAGTATAATAGGGTATATATTGAGGTTATATTGGGGATATATTGGGGATAATGGAAAAGAAAATGGAAACTGCTATAGTATAATAGGGTATATATTGGGGTTCTATTTGGGTTATATGAGGATAATGGAAAAG
>CAJNIZ010046454.1:29075-40175 GCA_905231905.1 Symbiodinium pilosum | reverse complement strand
CAAGCACCTAATAATCATATACTTGCCCAAAACTTGTACTATAGTTACTATCACCAAAGCCCTAAGTACCCAATTATTGGGTACATGGACCCCTAAACCCTAAAACCCAAAATATCCCCATATAACCACATATATATATATATCCCCTTTAAAGGGACCCAATTATTGGGTACATGGACCCTGAGGGGTACAGATTTGTTGATCACCAAGTCACCCCATGGTCAGGCACTGAATGTACCCCGAAGCTACGTCCAAACCCGAAAGTCTCTCCGGACCTTCGGAGGCGCCCTAGATGACTCACTGGTTTACGGTTTAGGGAGGAAATCTTGTACCACTTTGAGTTTAGGGTGTAGGGTTCAGGTTTTTAGGATGTTTTAGGGTTTATTGGGGATTCCAGGGTTGTACCCCTGCCAACGTACCCCTAACAAGGTCCCTGAATATGGCCCCAATATATTCTTATATGAACCAATGCACTGCACCAGGGTTCGACCCTGCGGCACAGTGGAGTCCCTTCGCTATACTGTACTTCCTGGGGCTTGAGGGACTTGAGGCGGTGCAGGATGTCCTCCATGAATCGCATGAATAGGTTCCCATATGGCATATGACATGACGAAACGAATATGTGGATGCAATACGTGCCACCCAGCTCTACACAAACATACACCCGGACTAACGCGTGGCTCTTGGAAAACCAAACCCTGGAAGGGAACCCATTTTTGCCCTTAGGGCCTTGACACCTAACCAGGTAGGGCACTATCCAATCCATCGTTGCAGCCGTCGAGAAGCCCAAACAAGTGCTGTGTTTGGACGTTTTGGAACCATGAGCAAAAGTTCCAAAGCATTCCAAAGCCATGCTATCCTGCGTCCCGTTTTCTTTCTTTCAACTGCGCTGTCTACAAAGGGTCTGTTCTAAGCCAGGCACTAAAGTCTTAAAGCACGGACAATGGCAGGGGGCTGAGGGTTCCAAAGGAACGGCTTGCCAATGATGCTTCGACTTCAATCTTTTGGCGTTTTTCTAAATAATGCCTGCCAGAGGGGGCCCTGTGAAAGACTATACCTGCTACAGTATGACTTGGAAGGTACCAGTTTCAGCAAACCCTACTTGAGTGCGATCACTCCTACTCAGCAGAAACCAGATAGAATCGAGTGTTAGGTGTTCTTTCCTATCTGAGGTAAGTGCATCAACTCATCTACTGCCTGCGCGGAATCATGGCGATGATGATGCAGGCCGACAGGCCACAAATAGAGTTGTCAGTTGGCCCCAAACTAGTATGGAACCCTAAACCCTATGTACTACTTTTTAGAGGGAAGTAGTTGTCATAGGGCCATGCTTGGGGTTCCATGCCCCTCAAAAGCTCCCTCCCACATCCTCCTATAGGTCCCCCCAACCTGAATTTAGCCCGCAGCTCATGCGAAGTTCCGCTTGACATACGAGCCATAGTCTGAACCCCTAGTATCCCCCTTAATAGCCCCTGTGATACACCCCTATATACTCCCGCATTAATGCTTCTTTAATGGAGTTTATAGACCCTAAACCCTAAATCCTAGACCCTCTACATATACATCTATATATATATATACACACATATCTAGGTGTGTGCATATATATATAATCCCTTAGATAACCCCCTTTAAGGAGTTTAGACCCTGAATTCTGAATCCTTTTGAGCTATGAGGGCAGACATGACAGCCCCCCGCAAGCTTTTGCCCTAGGGACGCATGTCCTCAAGCTAGGAATCTAAAACTCGGGGTCAAGCCGCCAGGAACTACCAGATGGCCGGCCGGACCGCGAGTGCGGGTACCCTTTGCCTCCTGCGCTGACACCACGCAAGCCCCAACCCAAAGCTTGAGAGCGCAGCAGAAGTTCATCATTTACAGCTCAGAACTGAAGGTTTTGGGCTTAAAGTTTCAGATGTTCATAGTGTAGAGCTCAGAACTCAAGGTTTAGGGCTCAACGTATCAGATGTTCGCAATTCAGAGCTCAGAATTCAGGGTTTAAAATGTCACTGGCAGACCTTCAGAAACATGTCTCGAAGATTGGGCAAGGAAGGGGGTGGAGCCTGGGTTTATGGGTTTTTCCCAAAACGTCCATGTAGCTGTATGGTATATAGTCCCCTCAAGTAGATCGAATATGGGGTCCATGGGGATCTTATTATTTCTAGACACCCGAATTATCCATGACATCTTCGTTTTCCTCTCCATTTGATCATTAGTAATTATCAACCCCTATGCAAATTACCTCATTCAACGGAACCCTCTGGCAAGGTCACAAGTAAAAAACCCTAGAACAAAAGAATTAAGCGTCCAGGTAGATGCCCCGTTTAAGGTTTCAGGTTTAGGGTTTAGGGTTGAGGGTTTAGGGATATTACTGGCTTCAGTTCAGGAACCTTGAGGGGAGATCCTATGGAACCCCAGTGGCAGCTGTACGTAGTAAGCTATCGTGACTTCTGGAAATTCAGTTTCCAAGGTTCAATGCTTCAATGCTCATGGCTTCCCCCTCCTATACTAGCCCGCCTAGGTGGCCCCTTAATTCAGGTTGCTCAAGGATAATCAGAGCTAACTAGTTCCCTAAAGCCTATCGCCCCCCTTAAGTAAATAGAATATGGCTTTGGGTATATTATAATAAGATCCCCATACACCCCATATTCTATCTACTTAAAGGGGACTATAAACCCAAGCTGAGGGAGGAAGCAAGGCTAGGGGATACGTCAGGGAGGATGGATAGCTAAAAGCGAAAGTTACTTCAGTTAGCAGCAGGGCTGCACAAAAAGGCTACCCGAGATGCCCGGAGCCCTAAACCCTAAACCTTGAAATTGTCCCTTTTGATCCTTTTTTCCTAGACCATCCGACCATCCACCTACATTCTATCAGGGCCTCTGTGCCCACTAGTAGGGGCTATATATTTCCAAATGAGCTAATGAGGGTGCTAGGAAGGTCTTGGTTACCTGTTACCCAGGAACCTACTATGTTAGCGGCTGATAGGGCAACTTGTGAATCCACACTACTAAATAGTATTGTCATGGGTTTGGGGTTTAGCGTTATGGGAGTATTGTGTTTGGTTGAAACAGGTGAGGTTGGCATTGTTCCTGTATTGCAGCCTATACCCCAAAGGAAGCATATAGTCTTACTGCAGGTAGCTTAGGATTTCCCGCAGCTGCCCCTATGGACTTGCGTTTACAAAGCCAGGACCCAGGTGGCCCAATAAGAGTGGACGCTTTGGGGTTGAGGGTCAGGCTTCAAAACCAGCCAATACCACCTCTAGGGTAACCAGGGGGTGGTAGTAGGGTTAACCGTGGTAATCCCAACCCTTTAGCCCTAAGCCTCAAGCCTGAGCCCTGCACCAAAGGAACTATAGACCCTAAACTCGAAACCCTACAAGCTTTGCAGGTAGGAGGGCCCAAGAGCCTTAGGGTAAATCCTGCAGCCTAAGCCTCATATTCGTGTGGCAGCGCAGGCGCGAAATGTTCAGGGTTTCTGTCATAATTGCGCTTGATTCTTGCCGTAGGCTCCGCTTTTGTAATCAGACGTTGCTGCAGAAATACTCACATGAAGTTGTCAACATTCACGAGGGACTATGGTGGATAAGGGGTATGGATATGAGGGGTTGCCAAAATTTAATCAATTTAATCACAAGATTGTGGTCAACCCGCAGGAAAGTACAGTCAAATGAACACTGGGGTTACATGGGCTTCCTATCACGTAACGAGAAGATAAGGGTAAACCCAACCCCTTTCATAAGATCCCTGTAAGATAGTCATCAACCCCCAAAAAACTTGTTTTCCAACCTAATCATCCTATCATCCGTGTGGAGCCCTTATCTAGACCACGATAAGCACAAGCTCAGGGTGCAGGGTGTAGGGTTTAGGGTTTCTGTAAGAAACCGGTTCTGTCACTCAAAAGAGGAGCCACGCTAGAAAGATGAGAGCGCGGGTTCTCTGCATCGGATCTGCCTTTGCCACGCAGCAAGTGTTATGGGAGCTACAGTCAATATTTCCCCACATAATCAATGGACATAGAGACCATACTAAACTACATCCTAAACCCTAGACCCAAGAATGACCCCTATGTCCACCCTTAACGGTCCCTTGGTACGGCTGATATCGACAGGCTCCCCATATCAGGCTTTTGCGTTTGAATCCATAGGCGTCCAGGGCCCAAATATGACGGTCTAGGTACACATGAGATTGTGGTATGAGGCAACTAAAGCCTCATTATCTGAGCACGTGGACCAGGGAGTGCTTTGTGCTCTTCCGTGTCAATGCTTAGGATTTTGATTGAGGGTTCAGGCGTCTAGGGTCGCTAGAGCTTGGGGCTCGATGCTCTACGGGGTCATAAGCTCTCAGTACTGTCATGCTCTCTTCCCCATGAGGTGAAAATGCCTTCTGAGCTTGGTGCAACCTCAGTGCCGTTCAAAGAATGGAAAGCTGCGAGAGGGGGATGCAGTGTAATTAAAGCCCGGGCTACACCTACTTGGAAGTTCATGGGACTTAGTGAGTACTTACAGGGGAGCACCACTGCAAAACTGCCCGCTTACGGGAGCCCTTTTCGGAAGGACTCCCGATTTCTTGGGGCATAGGTACCTTTTGTGGACTGCGTTTCTTAGATGCAAGAGATGCAAGCTAAGAATTGTTTCAGCGTGGCAGACGGCGGATAGGCTCAACCTTTGTGATCGCGGGCAATTGCCGGATCGGCAATTCCGGTTGATATCATGCATGGTTCTAAACCCTATAAACCCTAAACCTCCAGCCCTAAACCCTAAGCCCTAGACCATGAACCGTAAACCCTAAACCATGCTTGCACCAAAGATATGGGGGCTCGCTGGGTCTTTCCCATCGGGGCAAGTGTTTTGCATCCTGAGCAAGGTCACACTCAAGTTGCGCGGTTTAGGGTTCAGGGTTTAGGGTTACCTGGACCTCAAAAGTATGTACAATAATCGCCTTTAGGGCTGTTATTATGGGTTTAGGGTTATTATTTTACATACTCTTGGGGTTTGGGGTTTAGGGTCTCACTCCCTGGCTGAGATGCAAACACTAGCACCTGTACACCTGCCTCTTGTAGCTACATATGAGCTATAGTCAAACATCCTAGCATCCCCCTTCACAACCCCTATAACAGTCACCTATATAATCCCCTATAGAACCTCTTTAAGGAGTTTAGACTATAGCTCATATGGCATATATCCCGTTTAGCAGGCCCATGGGTATAAACCCTAACTAAATCCTAGTCTCAACACTCTAAGTTCCAAGCCCTAAGCCCTGGACCCTTGCTTAGCATAACCTACTTCACTTTATGTACTGAATATATAAAAATTCAAAACATGTTTCTAAGTCTAATTGGGCAGAGAAGCCTTTAATCTTTAGAAAAAGAATAGCTTTCAGAAGCTCAAATGATCATCAAAAGATTTTCCGCAGTCTTCGCAACCCCCTAAACCCTAAACCCCAAACCCCAAACCCTACCCAACTTCTCATGAGGACAAGGTGGCTGTGGAATCCTCAGCACCTCAGCTGTCGTAGGCCGCCGAAGTTTAGGGTTAAGGGTTTAGGGTATAGGGTTTAGGGAGACAGGAATAATAAACAGCGAACTTAGGGTTTCAGGTTTAGGGCTTGGGATTTCAACAGCAACCTTAGGGTTTCAGGTTGAGGGTTTAGGGTTTCAACAGCCACCTTCGCGTTTAAGGTCACTTAGAGGGTGCACCTAACCAAATATTAAGGCTTTAGGTCCCAGATACCGTTCAGATTGTGGCATTTGGGGCCTAGACCCCCATTTAGGTATTTGGACCCTTAGGGCCTTAAGGCTTCCTCAACCCCACCCACCCACCCACCCACCCACCCACCCACCCACCCACCTGTAACATATGTTCCCCCAGAAAGAATTTGCTTGTTATGGGGAGGGGATTAAACAAATCTAGTCACGCGAAACCTCAGCACAACTTGACGGTTCATGGGGCTTAGTAACCGCTTGTAGGTTCTGACGGGCCAATTGAAGTGGGTCGTAGGACCTTTCGGGTTTAGGGTTCGTGGGGTTTAGTAAGTGCTACCTATGACTGTAGCAATTATCCCACTTTTAGATGGAGGAGCCTATATACCATGTAAGACCGGTTGGGACCATAAGGTCCCTAGACCCTAAACCCTTAACCCCTGGTCACCCAAGGTATAAGGAGTTACTACATCCCACGGACCTCCGACTAAGGTCCATAATGAAGTCGCTGGCCACGCAACCCAAAAAACTTGTCTAGTAATTATTTCAAAGCTTTGTCTCTGGCAGCTGCTGCCCTGATTGCGAACTGCTGTTGATAGAGCAAATCTTGCACCGCTAGTTTCACTAAAGATCCATTGACGAACGTATTTCCTCAAGAGCGAGACCCTGCCAGTTCTGCAGTCCAGGTGGGCTATAGTCTTAATTCCTAGGTCCTAGTATCTCCCTTGATAGATCCCCCAAGATACTCCCCTCTATAATCCCGTATGTAACTCCCGTTCACGAGTTTAGACCACAGATCAGATAGGATTCGGCCCGGATGAGGTTGGGCTTTCCCTCCTAAACCGTAAACCCTGCCTCACCCTAAGGGTCTATGTACCCAATAGTTGAGTAGTTAGGGTTTTGGTAACAATAATTATAGTACAGGTCTTGGGTAATCATTTAGGTACTTGGACCCTTGGGGTCATAAACTCTAAACTCTAAACCCTGAAACACACTGTTTTCAATGAATTCCCGTTCCCAAAACCCCAAATCCTAAAATCCTAGATCGTAAACCTCCAGACCAAAATCCAAGCGCCAAACAACACCCCCTAAAACATAGACCGCCCTCCAGACCCTAAACTCATACCTTAGGGTTTAGGGTTTAGGGTTCCTGGGAAGTTCGTAAGACAATGGCCCGAAAGCGCCCAAAAGAGCCCAAACAGCTAGAATCGTCTTGGGCTCAGGTACATCCAACCCTAAACCCTACAAAGTTTAGGGTTTAGGGCGCGCCCAAAACTTGTCCAAGGAGCCGTCCGAAGCCTTTCCCACCAGTGCTGCCGTCGTTGTAATTGCTCGGGCTTGATGGCGACTCCATCTTCTCCTAGGGTTTAGGGACGAGGGTTAACTTTTCAGGGTTTTACTGGGTTGCTGTTGACAAGCTTGAATTCAGTTACCATATTTGGTATATGTAGTGCTGCATGTGGTTTCCCCCTTAGAGTAATTTAATGTTCGCTCCTTAACTGGAACGCCAAGAAACTCCCTGCTTTCCGTCCAAAAGGGTGATGTTAGGGTCTCCGTTTGGCGGACGGTGTCGGGAGTGTGATAAAAGGCTCCCGTGTGGGTACTTTTGGGGCCCGGGCATATCTCAGATAAGTGCCTGGGAGCTTTCAGGTTTGGGGTTTAGGGCTTGGGCTTCATAAGATTCAATAGACACTGACCCATGTGGAAAGTTTCCACGATCTATGCGCAATCTATTTCGCAGCCCAACACTCTTCGAAGAATTCTACTGCAGGCACCCTAATTTCGATCAAACTCAAAACATCACGCCCACGAAGGAAGTGTCTATGACGGGGGAGGAGCCGGTGGACCAATCACGCCATCGGGAAGCGCCCACTTGGGCACGTACTGAGGCCGGCCTTTCGGTCTCGTTCCATAACCTTGATCAGCAGCGGAGCTTCTGTCACTGGACCTCCTGACTTAGGTGGTGTGGGGATCGAAGGTCCTGTCTTCGGTGGAGTCGGTACAGAAGTTCGTGTTCCTGAAGCGGCTGCGGACACTGGACCTGCTGCTTTTGACTTCGGCACATTCCTGTTCCGAAGAAATTGACGACCAAGCAAAGCCTCTGGGCGTGCAAATTCTGGCAACAACTCCCACACCCCTCCACACCTTGAACCGTGAACCCCAAAATCCTAGTCCCCTTAACCAAGCCCCTAAACCCTAAAACCTAAACCCTTAAACCCTCAACCCTAAGCCCGCAAGCGCAACCGACAAACCAACCCCAACCCTTGCCTGAAAACATTTACCCTACCCCTTCCTCGGATTAGGGTTTAGGGTTTAGGGTTTAAGTATCCTCTACCTACCCTACCAACCTACCCAAAGATGTACGTGTACGTTGTATGTGTATGTATACATGGTATGTGCAATGTGACAAGTTCTTGTATATCTGCACTACTAATTACACTTAACGTCAAGATCCTCCCATGCTATGCAATACCCCAAGAGTGGGTAGAAGCCTTACTAGTGAGTGTACAGGCCCCTCAGCAACCCAAATGAACAAGAACCCTAGAAACTGCAGCCTGGATGGGTTTAGGATCTGGGGCTTAAGCTTTAGGGCTTAAAAATGAAGGATTTAGGGTTTAGGATTCAGGATTTCGGGTTTAGGATTTAGGGTTGGGGGTTTAGGGTTTAGGATCTAGGGTTCATGGTCTAAGCCCTAAACCCGAGACCTTAAACCCTAAAGGTCAGAATACTTTTGGCCCAAGCTGCGACTAATTGAAGAGAAGCATGGTCCAAGGTGAGGACAACGCCTTTAGCTCGGCGATTGGCACTTGGAGGGCTTAGGGTTTTAGGGCTTTAGGGTTTTAGAGACTTAGGGTTTAGGGTCTTAGGGTTTTAGGTTTTAGGTGTTTTAGGGTTTTAGGTGTTTTCGGCTTAGGGTGTTAAGGAAGTTAAACGAAGTTATCATAATGTGTCAGAATGTGAATATACATAGTAATTAGCATGGTTCCTCCAAGTATACTAGCTTAAAATCAATTCCTTGACAGCAACCCAGCTTGAGGGGGAGGGAAGGGGGGGGGGGGGTCATTTCCGCGTGGGGTAACAGTTACCACAATGGATAATAGCAGTTATAACAGCCCCCTTAACAAAGCCCCCTTGAAAGACAGTTCCTGGCAGGGGGATTGACCCGAGTTTAAGGTTTAGATTGATTTCAAGGTTCCTGGTTTTGAGAGTAGGGGTGCATGAACCTGCACTAGGATCAGTTAGGGTTGGGGGAACAGGGCTTACTATCTGAATCAGCAGCACAAAAACCAGGCAGGTATTTCAGGAAGTTCCTCAAAATTGCGCTATGGACTTGTAGAGATGAAGAAGGGGCCAGGAATCTCCCATGTCATAGGAATCGGGTCCGGACGACCTGGTTCAATGGGTAAACATTTTCGTTAACATCAAGGGCACGACTATATATGTCATAGAGGTGATAACAGCCTATCAACACTCCCGCCGAAACACAAAGACGTAAACAAATTACAATACACCTTCCTAACCCTACAAGGCCAATCCAGGGTCCGTAGTGTAGGACCCAGGAAGCAGGCAGGGTCCCATATTAGGGGCCCGTGGTTAGGACCATGCTCGGATTTCAGATTTCAGATCTGGGGTTTCAGGTTTAGGGCTGCCAAAAAATGAAGACCTCCTCTAGAAACTGTAATGCCAAATCAGAAGCAAACCCGACATACACGATAAGCGTCCCGACTAACTGACTCTTCCATGCCGGAAGCCCAATGACGTGTACGGGGTTCTTGCTACAGTGCACAGCCCTCACCCGAACAACGAACCTCCCACCCCGCAATCAAAAAACCTCGCGAAGGGCAGGACATCCTTCTAATTTGGTGGTAGTGAAGTGTTCATTATTCGCGAGGAGGGGATCATTAGAGGTAAATGGGCCCTGAACCCTAAATCCGAAATCCATATAACCAACCAACCTTCTTAACCCTCAGCTCTAAAACTCCAAAGCCCTAAAACCTGAAAGCCCTAAACCTTATTCCACCCTAAAACCAAGTCCCTAAACCGGGTCTACTTTGCAGCTGCCGGCCTTTTGACCCGGATTTGAACTCTTGCTCAATGGGCTTCGGCCTCGGGACGAGGAGCTTACCCACCGTTGATACGTATAGCTGGGGACTTATCGGTTTAGGATTTTGGGTTTTGGGGTTTAGGGTTGATTGGTATGGGGTTACAATGGTACCCCCCTCCAAAGGCACCTCCCCCAGAATCTGAGGAACTAATAAGGACTATATGGGGCTTCATAAGGCCAAATAAGGTTCAAACTATTGGGTGTACCTTTGGGAAAAGGCTATGACAATCCCTTCTATGGGGGCTTGTGACCCTTATGTAGTCTGAACCCTAAATACAAAAAGCCACCATTAGGGTTGTGCCATCTTATGCGCCCCTCATTGACTCCTGTGAATCCCATTCCTGTTGGAGCTCACGGTTCTATTCTGTTAGGGTTTAGGGTTGGGGTTTAGGAGCTTAGGGTTTTAGTGCTTAGTTCGGGTTAGCATATGGCTTAAGGTCTGCAGATTGGGGTAGCCCCGCGGGCGTGCAAAGCAAACAGTCTAATCCTTCTGTACATCTTGTGAGCTGTCAGCGTTGCCCAAAACCCTTTCGCATAAACTTTCTCCCGTTTACTTACCGGGGCTAGAGAGGGAGTTGGCCAGTGCATCCCTATATCTAGACTATTCCTTTCATATCCCAAAAGCATAAGCTTCATATATGCACCTAGTTATGACATGTACATATGGCAGTTTCCCAAAATAGGGGGACCCCACTATAGACCCCAAATTACTATAGCCCTTATTATGGGGGACCCCCAAAATGGTATCCCTAATTTTGGGAAGCCCATATATATATATATATGCCCCAGGTTCTTCAGGCTTGTTGACGGTTTCACAAGAATTCATGGGACCAGGAGTACTGAATGGTTCAGGCCGCGTTCTTCGTTTCTTCTAATGCGTGGGATCATAAGAATCATGAATAGCGCGCCGCTAGTGCGGTTAGTGCTAACGACTGAACCCAAGGGTCAGTTGGCAGTGACACAGCCGCTAGTACAGCTTTACGAATGTCGTGGTCAGGGAGCTTGTGGGGTCATGAAAATCATGAATAGCACCAAGTAAAGCTATCAACTGATCACGATGAGTCAGCTGGCATTGACATAGCTGCTAGTACGGCTTGACAATCTCAAATAAGCATCATTTTTTCTTATAAAATGTCTTCAAATGGAGAGCCTACGCGAACTATGTGGAATGGTTCTTTTCCCTGCGGAAGAGACTACGCGGGGATACTTGTGCTATCTTTTGCTATTCAACTGACTACGCGGACTAGGCGGTAGACCTGGCCTACACAACGTTGTACATGAAACATACAAGCAACGCA
>CAJNIZ010046454.1:9724-28975 GCA_905231905.1 Symbiodinium pilosum | reverse complement strand
TCTTGCAGTTTCACGGCCATCATAGTTCTTTCATGCTGCTCAAATCGCTCCAAGGATCTAGTACAGACCTGCTGAACTAGAAAGAGCAAGAAGCAGCCGCTCCGTTTTCCAACCACATCTCAAAGCTGTGGCAAAAATTCCCCTCTGGTGTAGGTGCACTTTTGGTGTGCCATCATCAGTCTCCGTAGATCTCTTGGATGCACCTGTGGTGCATTTATGGTGAAGGAGACTGGGGCAATCGAACTTTCCCAGGGGGAACGTGAAACATGGAGGAAAATCTTAAATGTGTATGCATAACACTGCGGATCCTTCGGTCCCCGAAATTGGGGTTAGGGTGGGTGGGCAAAGAAATCTGAGGACACTAGGTGTCCTATCACAGGTGCACCAACCTAGAACCCAAATGGCAGCGGATACAACAACATCACCAAGCAAGTCAATCCGCATGCTTATGGTTCAAGTTTGGTGCGAAGGAGATTGTCATTCATGACGCACGCGTAATACACTACAAGTGTCTTGGTCAGGGAGCTCGTGGGGTCGTCTAAGAATCATGAATACCACCAGTTAGTGCTATCCACTGATCACGATGAGTCAGCTGGCATTGACACAGCCGCTAATATGGCTTAACTGGTTTCTTGGTCATGGAGCATGCCATCATCTCCAATGACGATGTGCCTGCATCTGCTCCGTTTGGGGTTTGGGGTTTAGGGTTTCGCGTCTGGGGTTTAGGGTCTCACAAGTAGGGAGGGGACGGGCCTAAATGCAACAGCGGAAGGTCTTGCGTGCTTCAAAGTCCGTGTAGCTCTATGCCGTAAGCCCTACATAGAACCTTCCTTGAATCCAGCTTGCATTGCAGAGCTACACAAGTAGGGATATGAGGATTACTGCGTTTAAGCCCCACATGAGCCCTAAACCCGAGACCCTTACCCATGAAACCTAAACCCTAAACCATGAATCCGAAACCCTGAACCCTACACCCGAAGCAGGGACTAGCAGGGAGACTAGAAGTCCTCACTGGCGGGTCCCTGCACCCGCCTGAGCTCGCGGTTTAGGGTTTAGGGTCATGAGGTATTTCTCAAAATTCAAGCGACTCAACAAGGACCCCCCACGAGAAATAGCCTAGGGTTTGAGGTTTAGGCGCAGAACCAAGGCCCCAACATGGACACACGATGCGTTAAAACTCCGAGGTAATTCTTAACAAACGTTACACAAAAGCCTTCGAAGACGCATCATACGTTTCAGAAATGCCTGTACATTCGACCAAACCAATGCAAGACCTCAGAAACTACATTGGGATCCATGTTTTATTCAGTTTGAAGGGAGTGTCTGTTTTGGTTTCCCTTACTACCTCCACCATACCAGCCACCTCTAATATCCCCCATCTTGGCTCACTCGAATTGACGCGCAACGCAAGCGGGATGTTTTAGGGTAGTAAGGCAAACCCCTATAGTACTGTTTCCTTTGGTGGAAGCCTCCTTGCAAACTTTAAGGCTTGAGAGGAGGATCGCCAAGTCGCGAAAATATAGCTCGAAAATGTTAAAGGCGTTGCTAGGAGGAAGGCGTTGTAAGCTACCATGGGCAGTCATGTCCCAAGACCCTCAGCGTACATTCTATTGTAGGACCTATGTAGCCACTATCGGGGCCATGTATCCCCAATTGACGGTACTAGAGGAGTCTTGGTAGATGTACACAGGTGCCAGTTGCAATCCTGCAAGGCCAAAGCCACATGGACTTTCCACACTCGAGTCCTCAACCCTTCCGGGACCAATGATCTCAGAAACTACAGCTTCCTGAATCCTAAATCTTCGGGCACGCTTTGGAAGAGATGTTGGAAGGCTGGAACACTACCTCAAGTGGGTCACGTTCGAAACCCTGGACATTCTTTGGGTGTCCAATGCCCTCGAGGGTGGAAGTACCTAAACCATGGGGTCTGCGTACCCAAAGTCATCTTCTGTTGGGGGGTCACCAAAATTCCTGTCGAGGTCCATTTTGCTGTACCTTACCTTATCATCATACAAAAGGTCTAGAACAACCCTGAACACTGAAACCTAACCCCGAAAACTGAAGGTAACCGTTTACGCCCCTACATCAAATCAGCATATTCGAGGCTTAGAGCCGCATTATTTGGGGACTTCGTCCCTAGGGTTTAGGGTTTAGGGTTTCTTGACCAAGTATTTTACTTGCTGCTTTTTAGTAGCGCATATGGGAATATATCATTAAGGGCTTGAAAAGAGGTTGTATTTCATTGTGGGAATTGCAACACTACTGGCCAAACACACATAGACCCTGATATAGAATATCCGCACAACAGATACACACTTCCCCATTCCCCAAGAGAAAAGATACCCCCAATTTTTGGGAACGCTAACCCATGCAAATGTAAAGCAATGAGTATTCCCACTTGTACGTTTCACTTTCCGCGGTCTTTTCCATTTGGATTCCCCACTGTCCTTACCATGAACCCTAATCTTTTTGAGCACCCCTAAGCCCTCATGTCTCGTATTCTGAGGTCTACTTGCAGTAACCAATACCGTAATTGTACGCGGAATCTAGGATAACAATACTGATGATGATAAGGGTCCTGTACCAGTTCATCACGTGCGGAGGCCTGACTAGAATAGTACAATGCCACACCTGCCCTGTTTAGGGTGAGGAATCAGGGATATTACCACACTCGCTATTCCCAATATCTGAGGTCAAAAGCCCTAAGCCCCAGACCAAAGACTCCCGCTTGATAGCCGGAAACCCCTGAATGATAAAACACTACAGTCTCTAATTCACAGCCCTATAAACCCTATGGACAGCTTAACCGCTATACGCACACACAGGCACACACTGCAAACCCTGAAGCCTACCAAACCCTAGACCCTTGAGCCCAGAGTTAGCACTACAAAACCTTGAGCCCTACTGTCAGCAAGCCTCTCCAAAACCTGAACCCTAAGCCTTAAACACTAAGCCATCCACACCAAGCCCTTCAAAACCACAACCCCTAAACCCTGAAGCCAATTTTCCTCTGGAGGTTGAAGTAATGCGTTAAGCTCAAGAAGTGCTCCGCGATCCTAGGCGGCAAGTCTGCGTGCTTCTCTCAGGGTCCATGTGAGTTTAGGGTCAAGGGTCTAGGGTGTAGGGGTGTGAGCTAGAGTCACTGTTTCTTACATAGGCAATTTAGTCACATGACTTCTGGTTAAGGGCAACATTGGAACTGTACTAAACTACAAGAGGGACCCCTATGTCCACAGCTTAGGGTCCCGAATATTAACAGCAGGTCATGTATAGCTTGTAGGGTTTGGGGTTTGGGGGGTTTCATGGGGCTGAAGGTGTGTAGCGCATGGGGCGCTTAGGCGGTTTGCCGGGTGTAGACCTCGAGGGCTTCAGGGGACCCAAGGGTAAATATTGGGCCTCTCTCTCCGCACTATTGATAACCATCTGTCTGGCTTCGAGTAGCCGTGCACCCTGATATTGAGGCTTTAGCCCCAAACCGTATACCCAAAAACCCCAGACCCCAAATCTCATGAAAGTAGTTCTCATTCTAGGTAGAAATCTTATAGAGAGGTACATGAGGTGGTGCTGCATTATTACAGGGATTCACTCAACCCCAGGCCCCAAATCTCGAAACCGTGAACCCTACACCCTCCATCCCGAGACCCTAAAGCCCAAACACCTAAACCCTAAATCCTAAATCTCCAAACCCTCAACCCTGGCCCTTAAACCCACCAATCAGCTTAAGCACCCCTATACAGTAGGTGGCAAATCTTTTGGGCTGCGGGCCGTCCAATTCTCGGTTTATGTCTTACCCTAAGGGTCCACGTACCCACGGGTGTGGGACTTAGGGATTGAGGGTCTATGGTTTAGTTCTTCGGCTTGGGCTTACCTGGAGCCCCACAAATACATAGAGCAATGACCCTTTTGACAGTTGTTAAAAGGCTCAGCAGGGTTTGATTATGGGGTACAGGGTTCAGGGAGTAGGGTGCAGAGTTCAGGGCTTAATTAGATATAGAGTAGTGAAGTAGCTAGGGACGTAACATTTGCAAAGCACACTACCCTGGCATCATCATGTAGCTTTATTGTGCGACAGAGTCGTGAAACTTGATTGAGACCTTGTTTTCTGTCAGAACTGGCGGTTGAATAGGGACGGCTGGAGGTTGCTGGGAGAACGCATGCGTGCTCCGACAACTGTCTAATTATTGCTATTATCATTATTATTACCTGGACCCCAAAAGTATGTAAAATAATGGCCTTTATGGCTATTATTATGGGTTGAGGGCTATTATTTTACATACTTTTGGGGTTTAGGTAACTATATGCCGGAAGATGACACCTGACTCTATCAGCAACTCCATGGAAATGAACATATCGGAGCTGGTCTTTCAAGGTCTTATGCGCCGTAACCCAAGCTAAAAAAACACGTGTTTCCACGATCGTGGCAGCATCCCGCCCTTGCCCACCGAATCCCACCAAACTCTGCAGGATCTCGCTCCAGATCCGACATGCCCTACCAGTAACAGCCTCAAAAGCAGATTGTAAACAATGCAACTTGTCAATCATGCAACTCGCATGCGCTTCGAGATGATGGAACTCCTGAGCCCTGTACTCTTAAACCCTGAAACCACAAGCCCTAAATCCTGCGCAACCCTAAATCCTAAACCCTGACCCTGAAACCTACGGTAGGTTGTCAACATCGTGGCTCCTTTTCGGGCACCCCATATTGGGGGGCTGTGCTATTATGGGGACAGGAAAAGAGACCCCAATTTTGACACTCCAGACCTTAGTCCCCTAGATCCTAAACGCCACTTTGGAACTTGATCTTTAGCCTAAGGGCCCACCTAGTAATCATATACTTACCCAGAACCTTTACTATAACTACTAGTACCCGATACCTAAGTGTCTACTTATTGGGTACTTGGAACCCCTGGGTAACCTGAACCCTATTCCTTAAATCCTAAACCGAGTCACTAAGCTCAACCTAAACCCAAAAAGTAGGTGAAATAATGGCACAAAACCTATCAATATAGCCCATAAGGCAATTGTTCCACATACTTTTGGGGTTCAGGTAAAATTTGAACCAAAATGACAGTCATGAAGGCTGACTTTTAGAAACCAGCAGCTTGTGGGGTGCCATTATCTCGGAGTTGATAAAACCGCCGCTTGGTCCGCAAAGTCCTGTGACCCACAAGGTTTTTGAGGTTTTCGGTTTGGGATTTTAGAGTTTAGAGTTTTGGATTTTAGGGTTTAGGATTTTAGGGTTTAGGGTTTAGGATTTTGGGTTCTAAGGTTTGGTGTTTTGGATCTTGGGGTGTAGGGTTTGGGAGTTTAGGGTTTGGGGTTTGACGGTTTAGGATGTTGGATTGCTCATAGACGCCCCGGTTCATGTGTTAGGGTGTAGAGTTTAGGGCATTTCTGAGGCATGCTGGATGTGTTGGTAGAGCGTTTCTCGCGTTTGTACCGCTCGCTCTCTCTCTCTCTCTCTCTCTCTCGTACTCCCTGTCTTGCATCTATCATCTATCTATCTTTCTTTCGCTCTCTCTGTTTCTCTCTGAGCTACGCATATATGGGGCTTCCTACTCCTCGCAAATCAGGAATCTAAACGCCAAACCCTACCCCTTAAACCACAAACCTTACATTATGCTTGGCACATATATCCCAATTGGCCCCTTAAGTATATCAACCCTAAAATGCAAACTCTAAACCCTGAACCCTGAACCCTGAAACCCTGTAATCCCATCAGATCACCTAGGCTTCGGGATGGTGGCTGTTGAACGGCATTAGCCGACAAATGGCTACCGTACAAGTTTGAGGGCTTAGGGTAGGGTCCGGGGGATTTGGTAATGAGTGGGGGCATGGAAAAAACAAGCCGACATTGTAGCATTCAGACGAGGTTTACGGTTTGGTGTCAGGGTGGCTGAGGGATTAGGCTAGGAATAGGCATGGGGGGGTTGCTTAAAAGGGTTGTTATATGTCGTGTATGGGTTATGACTATACTAACAAGTCCCCCTGACTGACCCTCCAAGTGGTGTTCATTCAGAACAAGGCACTCGTCCATGAATTCAAGCTTACCTAAACCCCAACAGTATGCAAGATAATAGCCCTAAACCCACAATAATAGCCATAAAGGCCACTATTGTTCATACTTTTGGGGTTCAGGTACAAATAAGGAGTGTCAAAATTAATGTCGACAGTCTGTGAGGACTTCTGTTGGCCATGAAGCCCCGGTACCTGATTAACGCTCTACCCCTGACCCTTGACATGAAAACCCACACCAAAAAGCCTCAATCAGAACCCTTAACCCCACCCGAGACCTAAAAGCAAAAAACCCTGTCCTCTACAGCTCAAACTACAAGGCTTGACCCTAAACCTGCCCAAACAAAAACCTTGCTACCAATAATGCATTGGGTTCTTCATACCTGTTATACTTGAGTTGTGATTAAATACTCAATCAACTAACTGCCCCACGCCCTAAATCCTTAAGTCTATAGGTCTGTGTATAACCCTATTTAGGCCCACATAGAGTCTTCTGGAAGTGGATTATGAGTAGCAGTTACACTTGAACTCTAAAGCCTCACTATTCTAAACCCCTAATGAATAGAACCCTAAACCGTACGCCCTAAACCCTAAACCCTAAGCCCTAAACCCGAAGAACCTAAACCCTAAACCCTAAGAACCTAAACCCTAAACCCTGAATTGGGAGCCCCATTTATCCCTGCAGCCAAAGGCGCTGCATGTGAGCTCACTTGGGTGGACTTCATGCTTCAATAGCGTAGCCTGCAAGGAGGTGTAAAGCTTACCCTGAGGGTTCATGTAACCAATAAGTAGGTACTTTGGGTAACAGTAATTATAGTACAGTTTTGGGAAAGTATATGGTTATTTAGTACTTGGACCCTCAGGGTTAGACCTTAAGACTTCGAGTTTCAAACTGGTTTAGCCTAAACATCAGGATGACTTGCTTGTGCCTTCACGTGCACGCAAGCGCTTTAGACCCTACACCTCTTGAAGCAGAAGCATAATCGCTTTGTTTTTGGAAACCGCTTTTGGATTCAAACTCCAGCTTTCCGTTTAAATCTCAGCTTTCCGGCTCTCTGTTGACATAGAACGGAGGATCCAAGCGCCCTCTATATGGATGTAGGGTGATGGTGATCATGGTGATGATGACAAAAGTTGATGTTTTTTTGCTGTTGTGCTAGAGGCAGCCACCCAACTTAACAAAAACACACACACACACACACTGCTGGGACAACACGCTTACAAGACTAAGGTTAGCCGTGCATCTTATCGCGCAAGACCTTAACCTAACCCTCTACCCTGAATCTAACCTTGAAGGTCCACGTGCTCAGTGGCAATCATCTTCCTCAAAAAAAATGTCTAAAGCCATCACTGCCCGCTTCCTGAGTGCTAAATTATGGGGTATCTGGGCCCACAGGGCACTGGATGTTTTAAGTTGTGTCCGGGTGAAAGCCACAAGCAGTTCCAACCTGATACCCTGCGCCTCAAATCAAACCTTCCCACAATATCCCATACCCAAAAGTACCCCGACCCTAAACCCGCAACTTTGGGGATTGCATACCAATGTCTATCCATTCCCTCAGTTCCTACCAAGCACCAAGTAGGGTTTACAAGGTTTAGGGATTCTTTCCGCGGTGAACCCGCGCACTTCGCAGGAGATAATCATCGCCATGCCCGCAACAGATCAGCGTTCCGCTCCCCATGCGCCGAACATTAGACGACCAAAGCCTTCAGTGAACACCAGACAACTGCCGATGGTGCTCAAGGCAGCAGGGAAGGGTGGATCCCCATAATGATCCCTATATGACCTCGCATATACCCCTATGATGATACCTCTATTTGCTCCCCCACTGCCCCCATAAGCACCAGTAGGCTACACGGAAACAGGGAAACTTGAGGGCGTTGGGCGCACAAATCTATCATTTGGGGCTGTTGGACTGGTATTTAACTTGCTCGTGGTTAGTAGGGAAGAAGAACTGAGGCTTAGGGCTTAGGGTTCTTTTTAGGGTTTAGGGGGAATATGGGAATCTATTATATGTGGATTATATAGGCATTCCATTCCCTCATTCCCTTCTAAGAGCCAGGAATTTAAGGAAGAGGGCTTAGGGTTTCCAAGTTCGAGGGTTCTAGCGGTTCTAGCTGTAAAACAAGCACCCTGTGTGAGCCCTGTCCCTGTCCCTTGATGCTGATTCAACATGGCTGTACTGTTGATTGACACAATATCCCATGACCGCATATACGTCACACAGGGAATCATCGCAATGCATCTTGTTCAGGGTGATGCAGGAATCCGTCCATCAGCTGTATGCCGTGCACGTGGGAAGGGGGGGGGGGTTCTAAGATGACCCAAGTCCTATGCGTTTAGATGCGGTTTAGGACTTCTTACAAATCAGTGAGAAATAGGCCTTTAACAACAAAACCTAGACCCTAAACCGTAACCCCTACGCCCCTAAACCTTTAACCCTAAGCCCTAACCCCTGAACCTTTAACCCTAAACCCTAAACCTTTACTCCCTAAAGCCTAAACCCTAAAGCCTAAACCTTTAACCCCAAACCCTGATGCCTAAACCTTTAACCCTAAACCCTAAAACGTAGGCTCGGAATCTAGACCCTCTGAAAGGGCGACCTCGGCAGCTTGCGCTGGCCCCCTCATCTGACAACAGTACAACCTCGAGGGTTTAGGGATTCAAGTTTAGGGTTTATAGGGGTAGTGTTTGTGTTTATGGGAATTATAGGGCTTGGGCTTTAGGTTTAACCGGGCTTGAGGTTCATAAGGTTTAAGACTTATAGGGTTGCGGGTTCAAGGTTTGGTTGGGCAACAGCTTGAGTAATGAGATATTATGGCGCCGAGCGCAAGTTTGGGCTATTGGTTTGTTCACTGTCTGGGATGCATGATGAGCAGCTCAATCTGAAGCCCTTACAGCTCAAGGTTTAGGATATTCCTGTGACTCCAGTAATCAAGAATGCACAATTCTTCTGCATAGCGTCGGATGGGCCCTAAACCCTAAACCTAAACCCTAAACCCCCTAAACCCTAAACCCTTTTTGGCAACACCAGCTCCAGGCGGCGTTCAGCTGGTATGCATCAATACTGTGATTCCAAGCGTCGTGCGTATACATGTATCTACCTTAAGGGTCCAGGTACCCAATACTCATATACTTTAGGGTTTTAGGGGTTTAGGGTTTAGGGTTTAGGGTACTTACCCAAACCCTGCACTATAATTACTATTACCCAAAAGCAAGGTACCTAATTATTGGGTCCTTGGACCCTTTGGGCTGTGTTGTGCGTATCTTCGTTGGGGGGTTGACAAAGCCAGAGAGTTGTATGGGATGCCCTCCATCTACAGAATGCCTGAGTCAGAGTGTGAGGCTCCGGGTTTCTCAGGGTTCAGGGTTTAGGGTTTAGGGGGTTCAGGGTTTAGAAATTCCGCTTCTTATCGACATGAACTAGGTCATGGGATCTAGATGGCTTCCCTTCATCAAGGCAAGGAAGATCAAACAGCACTGCGAAAGAAAGATTTCTTCATCCAACAGCAAAAAGTGTAAGGACTCAGGATTCAGAAGCTCAATAAGGTATTCAGGGATGCCCTATACCCTAATCCCTAAATCCTAAACCCTAAAGGGATTTTGTCGGAGATCATCCCCTAAGGGTCCAAGCGTTCAAAATTCATATACTTACCCAAACCCTGCACTATCAGTTCTATTACCAAAACGCAAAGTACTCAAATAATGGGTACATGGACCCTTAGGTTCCTAAACCCTAAGCCCTGTAGTAGAACCCTACATATCCCTTTAAAGGAATCCAAAAAGCGGGCTACAGACTTTTAAAGAGATCCATTGTCTCATTCCCTGCTGGATGTCAGATATCAGTCGGTTACTGCCCGTAGCATTCCCGAAAATCCTGCAATCGATGAATTACTTTAGGGACGGTTTAGGATGTAGGATTTAGGGTTTAGGTTGGGTACTGCCCCCACCCTGGAACAATCTTTTTCAGGGTCCACATCAACGGCTACATACAAGTATGTTATAAGCAACTCTCTCCAGCTGTTCCAGAGTGGGGCAGTATCCAAGATGCAAGAATTCAAATCCCCGAAGCTCTACCCTAAACCCTAAAGCCTAAACCCTAAACACCCTACCTCTCAACCTTCATGCCCTGAAGGTCACGTGACCCAACACTTGAATCCACCTTGTCAGGAGAAAAGCCGAGAAACCCCACAAATCCCTGGGCACTTACCAAGCAAGGCAACTCATATGAGAACTAGTCTAAAGTTTTAGTATGCATTTTATACGCCCCATAATACTCCCCTATATAATCCCCTACATAACCCCCTTCAAAGAGTTTAGACTATAGTCCATTTGATCTCGTGCTTGGACAACCTTGGGGCCCACAACACGTCAAAGCTAGTTGAAGGCATCGTCCCCACTCAGAGCACACCATAGGAGCCGAAGTCTAAACTCCTTAAACGAGCGTTATACACGGGAGCACTATAAGGGTTATTAAGGGGGATAATAGAAGTTTAGACTATGGCTCATACGGCAACTGTCCATATACAAGCCTTTGAATGCAAGAGAAACTGGCTCAAAGCGCAAACCGGAACTAGACACCAGGTGGGTAAGGTCGCTTGCATAATGCAAGCCAGTGAAGCTGAACTCTTCTATGACTTGGGCATGTGCAATTTGGGGTTTAGGGTGTAGGGTTTTCAGGTTTTTCGCTGAGCTTTTGAGACAGGGAAGTGACCGTCAGTTGCTAGGCAGCAGACCCTGAACTCCTAGGCCAACCGAGTCAGCAAGGAGGAACCCTGCAGTGAAATTTGCCCAGGAGCCAATGGTTGTATTTCTCCTTACTTGTCTGGGTTGCTGCTACGGAACGTAAATCAAGTTACCATACTAGGGATATACAGTTAATAATAGGGTTCCTTATAATAGTAACTTAATGTAGGGTCCTTAACAGCAGACTAGCTGTTCCAGGTTCAGGGCTATAGTATACTAATGTCATGCAGGATTTTTGGTATCAACAGTAGTACCCTTATTGAGAATATAGTGCTCACTTAGGCCTTGGAAGACGGCAAGTGGAGGGTTATGAGGGTTGTTGTCAAGACCTTGCTGCCCAGGGCAGTACAGTCTTCTGTGTGCGGCGCCAAGTTTCTCAACGAAAGCCGGCCTAAAGAGCAAGGCGTCCACACAACGCATAATTAGGTGCTCGAAATTCTGGCAATTTCCTAGACCACAGAAAAAGTGTAAGAAATGGCACAACCTTAAAACAACAACACGACAAGGCCGAAATTCTACATACCTTTGGCGTTTCAGGCAAGTTGGCAGTATAGGTATTGGGGGAGTATATAATCTTGGCAGTTGACAACTAATGCGACCCACTGCCAAACACAATGCGACAAACTTTGTAATTACGACAGAGATACGGATACTCGACTAGCTTACCGGCTTGGAGAGAAGACACTTGCTAAAGCTCCAAGTCTAGAAAATACCTTTTGTGAGTACTAGAATCCATGAATAATACATACACTGGGCTATCTGGTGCTTTCCTATCTATAGAAGGCCAGTGTGAGGAATTCTGCCAAGGGCTATACAGCGGATACTGGAAATTTTGCAGCACTTAACATCCAAAATGCACAGCAATTCCTCCGCAATAATAACTCGCACCCTAAACCCTAAACCCTAACCACTAGGGACCTTCAAGCAGCGGCTGGCACTCAAGCTTTTGACTGTCTGGTCTTAGTAGGGAATATGTGAATATATCATGTAGGGACTATTACCCCAAACCCTAAACCCAAAAATATGTTCCCTGACCGGTAGGTGGAGGCGGGGTTTGGTTTCATGCGGGCCTTGCCCTGAGCCGTTCATGGCTTCCTTTACTTCGGGTTTAAGATTCAGGGTTTGGGTTTAGGGTTCATGCAGGGCTTAGGGTTCCCACCTGCATTGCTCCCACTGAGGTTTTCCCGTATCCAGCCCGTATTTGACGGTGATTATATACGTAGGTTCCCAGGTAACCCCTTTATAATGGTAAGGGTACCCTTTATCCCAATGTTCAGCTTTCATGAGAGTCCCCAATATGAAAAAGGTGAAAGGGTACTAAATAAGCCCACTCGAGGGGGAAATTGGGGGGGGGCATTGTGGGGGGTTGGTGGGGAACCCAAACCATAATCGCAGGGAGCTGTGCCAGTGCTGCACGGAGTCTGGGTCCGAGACCCTATATGCAATCGATCGATCATGAACAGGCGATTGACTTCCTCCAAAACCTCCATACAAGGCGATAAACTACAATGCCAGTCTTTCGGGAGCATTCCTGAAGCTTGCTCTGAACGCCGCATGCAAGAATATATGAACCGCCAGCGCTACGCTCCTGAAATCCACAGCCCTGAGACCTTAAACCTCATTTTTATTTACAACCACCTGGACACTAAAAGTGAGTAAAACAAATGCCCAAAACCGTTGGGTCCAGGCAGGTATGAGTAGTCGTTACTGATTTGCACGAACCTCCTAGTGCCTTCATTCCACCCTGAAACCCTAGGCGCAGAACCCGTAAGAACTCTGAAGCCCTGAACCCTGAACCCCCTACCAAACCCTTTTAAGCCCCCGAACCACGAACATCTAAACTTTCAAGTCCTGCATCCCTTAAAGTTCATCCCTAAACGCCACCAACACCCATCCTACACCTGAATCTCTGGGTTCTAAATAATCTCATAAACCCTAGACCCTAAATCCTAAGCCTTAAACCCTAAATCCTAAACCCTAAACCCTAAATTCTGACCCTAAACCCTAAACCCCAAATCCTAAGCCCTAAGTCCTAAATCCTAAGCCTCTGCATCTGAAATTGAAACTTCAAAACAGAATTCTTTAGATCCATGCATGAACCTGCCCAAGTCTCAGCTGAAGTAGGAGCCGGATCCATGCCGCGGAGATGCCGTTCTCCGGCTTCCGATCGGGTTCCAGCCTGGGTAAAAAAAAAGGATATGATTACGCGTGATTTGGGGGTTTGGGGTTATAATTTAGGGTTTTAGGGGATCTAGGGTTTGAGGGTTTTGGGTTTTAGGGTTTCGGGTTTCAGGCTGTGACGGTTTTAGAGTTTGAGGTTTAGGGCTTGATGCCGCGCAGCGGCGATGAATGCCATGTGCCATGTACCAAGGCGCCCCCACACACCCAGCGGTGTGGGCGCGGGATGTCTTGCGAAGGCACATCCCAACGTGGAACTCCAACAGCCGGATGGGTGCGTTGGTGTACTGTTCCTATCCCCTGCTTGGGCAGGCATCCACCCCATTTTTTGTTGTTTTTTGGCGCCCTAAATCACTTTTCACAAAGCCACGTGTATGTTTTTCTGCACGACTATTTTTCCATTGTCTGAGTATTCTGCTGAGCAACCACACTCTGGGATTAAGTGGTTCCTGAGATTGCCCAAGTCTAGAAATCCTAAACTGCTCATTTTCGGCAAGCTTTCGGAGAAGCTTCCGCCTCCTTATAAGGTTGCCGGATGTAGTTCTGGGTCCTCCTTGAGAAGGGTGGGTTCGGCCTAAGCAGGCCTGGGTGGGAATTTAGGAATTAATGTAAGGTTTAAGGGTATATAAGGATGTACAAGGTTATGTACGGGTTATCCAGGAATTACATAGGGATGTGCAGGGTTTAAGGTTTCAGGGGCTTAGGGCCTTTCAGGTTCAAGGTTAAGTCGAAGCAAAAGCTTTGAAGTTAGACTGAGAAGATTGTAGCTTCGGTGCTTGTTGTTTGGGGTTAAAGTTGGAGTTCCAGGTAAAGGGTGTGGTGTTCGGGGATTTGGTGCCAACGGTTTAACATTTGTTTAAAGTTTACTGCTACGAGAATTACAGCATGTGTTTTAATTAGGTTTGGAGGAAGGTTGTTCCAACGCAATGGACAGGACTCAAGAACGCACATGAACCTGAGGTATATCGTTTTATGCACATCCCACGGGTGTTAACATTATGAGTCTTATACATCCTCAGCCCTAAAACCCAAGTCTGAAACCCGCAATCCTAAATCGCGACTTCTAGGACCCAAACTTTAGGCTACATGATCCCAAGCCCCAACCCCTTAACGTAGTCCTCGCTAATTAGTTGAGGGGCTTGGGCCGCTGTGGACATGGTCTCATCGCCGTCCTCGTTCCTGAGTCCAAGCGGAAACGTCGCGTGAAGCTGTTCCTCCTTCTGAGTTCGTAACTGTGGCTGCCACGGTGTCATTAATTGGGGCACCGAGACTTTGTCCTAAAAGTATACACCTGAAAGGCAGCAAAATGCAAAATAGCAGGACAATAGCAAGGGCATCGGTACCCCCGAGTGAATTACACACGAATTATATGAGCTACAATGTAAACTCCTAATATCCCCTTGTATGACCCTTACAATAGCCCCCTATATAACCCCTTTTAATGAGTTTAGATTCTAGCTCATCTTGAGAAGCTGCCCCGAGTTTGTGGGGCGCACTGAACCTATAGTGGCCTTGGGGAGGGAGGTTGCAAAGGTGTGGGTGTAGGAGGGAGGACAAATCTTTAGGTAACTCCATGGACTTCGGGTATACAGATTTGCTGGCTATGCAATGAGGGCAATTGCACAGTGGGAAAGGGGCTTATTTGGACAAGAACACAGCTCACCGGAAACTATAGATCCCAGAAAGCTGCTTGGGTTGGGTATCCCGGTGTTCGCCAAAGCGATAGACAACACAAATGCGCATTTGCTTTGAACAGGAATACCGGCACAGCAGCAAAGGCTAAATCGCAAAAGCGAGCCATAACAGTAACGGAGCGACAAAGCGGAGGGTTCCCGTTCGTTGGCTTTCAGTTCACATTCTGCAGAGAATCAACAGCAGATCACACGACATTTGTTTTGTTGATATGGCATTCGTCCCTGCAATCCCAAAACCGAATAGTACTCCGCGCCCCCACAACTAAACCCTACTGCAGCGCCATAGCCAAATATAATGAAAACAGTAATAACAATAAGACCATGATGTTTCAGCACTTTGCCTCTCCAGGGCTCTATGCCCCCGCCCATGCTGAGAAACCCATCACCACGCCCGGGACGAATCCTACAAGCCTTACTTTAAGGAAGCGATACCTGGTAGTCTTCATAAGTAGGGGGCACCAGTATAACCCCCACATTTTGGAATTGCCAGTATGAAGCCCCCCAAAAACGGGTCCATACTTGATGGAAACCCCTATATTTATATGAAGATTACAAATAAAATCTCGGGCTCCCCCGTTTAGGATTCCACGCGGGTATTTTTAGAGAACTCCCTTCGAAGTTGTGTGGCCGATAGTAGGTGTTCAGAGCATGAGAAGGAACTTGCCTGGCAATTTTGCGCAGGGACCCAGCAAGCCAGCAGCTTTGCCTAGTGCTAGGGGGAACACAAGTGGAAAGAACAGGCATCCGGTACTTAGTAATGAGCCCGTGACCCATCAAGACAAATTGGCCTTTTATCTTTGGCTCTTGCGGTTGCAGACGCAACCTTTGCCCATTGCCAACCTTGACCGCACAAGTTAAACAGCGAGTTGTCAGGGCTTGGTTGGTTCCAGGGATGTGGAACCCAGAAAGCCATTGCGGCTTTAGGCATTTCATGTTGGTTTTGGCCTTCAATCTTTCGCTCTCTGGGCTGCGGCCCCAGCATTCGCCCATTGCCAACCTTGACAGCAAAAATTAAAGAGCGAGATGCTCGATCCCTGCCTATAAAGTGGTAAAGCAATACCTATTAAAGCTAGCTTCCAGAAACTGACGCTGCGTGAAAAGTAGCACTCACCATATATTATCATCAGAGCCTCCAAATCACCACTGGGCAGCCGACCAGTGTGTTGATGTCAATCTTCAGGAAATCGTCGGAGTCGCTGACGGCAATGCTCCGGACAGTTTGGGTTGCAGGCTATCGGGAACTGTCAGAAGACTTCTGGACCCAAGACGCCTCCTGGTTTCCCGCAACTGTGCTTTGAACAGCCTTGCATTGCTTGGCTGGAACCTCATATTTGTTGGGGAGGTTTTTGGGCTTGATAGGCTGGACCCGCCAGTCCTGCGGACTGGGTTGGCATTGCTTCTGAATTCTTCCTGGTTCGGTTGGGCTTCTTACAGCTTTGGCTTGGCTTCTGCAATTACACTCTCACGCCAGTGCCAGCGCCAGCGCCAAACAGAACAAGCATGAGGTTCTCGGTGCCCCAGCCTTTGACCCGTCACCACCTGATTCTTTGCTTTTTTTTCAAAAAACCTTTTGCTCTATTGGTTGCAGTCCAGATTCGCCCATTGCCAACCTTGACAGCACAAATTGATTGGCCCACACCCGGCCAGGGGTATGGAGGATATGAAGTGCTCAACCCGAATTGCAGGCCCAGGCTCGTCCTTTGACTGTGGGCACTCCACCCATGGCAGCTATCTACAATGGGCACTCCACTTGACAGCGGTTCTTTCAAGCTGTAGCTATCTACATCTACCACGTACGGCCTCACTTGACGAATGCCTGCTATCTACAACGGGCGTTCCACCCTTAACTCGAGCTGTAGCTATCTACATCTACCACTCTACTACTTCAGGCCTCCTTTGTCGAACTCCACACTTGCCTGCTACTTACAATGGGCCCTCCACCTTTGACTGCCGTTCACTCAAGCTGTAGCTATCTACATCTACCACTTAAGGCCTCCTTTGACTACGGGCAATCTACCCTTGACTGCTATCTACAATGGTCGCTCCACCTTTGACTGCGGTTCATTCAAGCTGTTTTACCATGGGCACCGGGACACTGTGTCGGGTATCTTTGCTTGAACTTGTTTGCGATGTTGAAGAGCAGGACTGGGCTTGGGGATACACAGGAACGAATTTGCTGCGTGTTTTGGGCTTTGCGCACCTTTCGCGAGCAGACTTTGGCTGCAGCGCGTCTTTGCGTTTGTAATACCCCAGGATCGGTGCGCCGTTGCCTAGCTTAAGTGGTAGCTACGCTCTGGCCCACGCTCCGACGGTTCGGTGCGGCGTTTGCGGCTGCGGCCAAACTTTGGCAGCAAGGCCAAGCCGCGCCCAGCACGGCGAAAAGGAGCAAGGCAAGGGCACCAACGTTGCCCAATGCACATTGGAGTTAGCCTTGCGCACGGGATCCAGAGAGGCAACAGCTTTGGAGTTAGCAGTTAGCCGTGCGCACGGGCTCCAGAACGGGAACAGGAGCGCCTGCACAGGAGTGCTTCTTGGCAGCACACGGACGGGACCTCAGCAGCAGACGGGGGTGGTCGCTCCACCCTTGCCTGCTATCTACAATCCTCCTTTGACTGTGGGCACCCCACCCTGGACTGCTATCTACAATGGGCGCTCCACCTTTGACTGCCGTTCATTCAAAGTGTAGCTATCTACATCTACCACTTAAGGCCTCCTCTGACTGTGGGCACGCCACCCTTGACTGCTATCTATGATGGGCGCTCCACCCTTGACTGCTATCTATAGCGAGCACTCCACCCTTGACTGCTATCTACAACGGGCACTCCACCCATTTGTAATCCCAGCGTCCTGGGCGCACGGTAGCTTTCCCACGCTGGTGCTTGCTGCTGATCGGCCGGGACATGTTCAGCAGAACCCGGCGGAGCAGATGACGGGTCCGGCATGTTCCACAAGTCCTCCAGGGATATGGATATGGGGACATGTTCAACTTTGAGTACTCTGCAGGATCTGACCCGAGGAGGTGTGTAGGGGTTTAAACAAGGACAGTTTGATGTAGATGGTGGTCAAGTGGATGTCCAAACTTGGGCCACACATGAAGCTCAGTGAGGTACTCTGACATCTGCAAATCTGCAGGTCTCCTGTAGAAGCTGCTAACATGATCACTTCGCAGTTGAGGGATGCCCGATGTAGCCCTAAGGGTCCAGGTACCTAATAATCATATACTTACCCAAGACCTGCACTATAATTACTGTTACCAAAACTCTAAGTACCCAATTATTGGGTACGTGGACCCTTAGGGTAGGCTGCAGGGACCCGAAGCTCGGTATGCGCCAAATTCCCAGAGCAATGCGGTGTTAGGGTTTACGTTCCCGTACACTGACATGGAAATTGCATATATAGACTACTGTCCTAAAAGGGCTACGTCGGGTTCCATGTTAGTTTTGGGGCCAGTGCTGGATTTTGCATGGGGTCGAAGGTGCTACACCCTCAGTGCAGGAATGAACCATGACTGAAGATACCTCGACCCAAAGGTTTATGGCTTAGGATTTAAGGTTTAGTGTCGTGACCTGGAAAAAATAAAGCTAGTCTGCCCTTAAACCCTAAACCCTAAATCCTAATCCCTGAACCACCAAGAGCCTAAACACTAAACCCTAAACCCCAACCCTATTTATCTTCTGCACAAGCCTCTGAGTGTGGGGAGGCCGGGTGACGTCATTGAAATCTGCCATCCCGGAGCAGATAGGAGACCCCTTGAAGGGGGCTTCTAGGGGTTTAAGGCTCTATAGACTGCCCAGGTTTAGGGTTCCGGGACCCGACGCAAAGCCTGAGACCCACGTTGCCTCCAAGCAAAGCTGAAACCATGAGATGTCAAGTGAACGCTAGTGCAAGGCTTAGAAGAACCCCTACACTGCTACTCATATGGACTCACTCACTCCCCGTTTTGCACCAACAAGTCAAACCAAACCATAAATCCTAAATCCTAAACCCTAACCCCTAAGCCCTAAACCATAAGCCCTAAGCCCTGAGCCCTGAACCCCTAACGCCCTAAGCCCTAAACCCAAACGCTCTAAGCCCACCTAAGCCCTAAACCCTAAACTCCAGCCTGTTGTGCAGGCTGCATTTGCGGCGGCTGCATGGGCTGCGGGGTCTGCGGCGCCTGCTGTGGTTGCTGTGGCCTCAGATGGAAACGTAAGTATATGGTAGTTTCCCAGAATAATGGGACGCGAGTGTTGACCCCCCAAAGACTATAATCCTTACTATACGGACTCCCAAAATGCTACCCCTAATCTTGGGAAAGCCCCATATATATATATACATACACATATACATCTACATCTACATATACATATACATAAACATACATGTGTGTATATGCTGCGGTTTAGGGCTGAAGGTTTAGGGTTAAGGGTTTAGGGCTTAGGACCATATACATTTATCCATTTACGCATATATATATATACATATATATATATAGACATACATTTATACATGTATGGGATGCATGTATGAGGATACTAGGAGCAACGTTTATTTAGTAGAAATGTGTACGTGTGTGTGTATATATATATATGTATGTGTATATATATATATACATATGCTCGCCCCCCCCCCCCAAGA
>CAJNIZ010046453.1:0-20939 GCA_905231905.1 Symbiodinium pilosum | reverse complement strand
AGGAATCTTATGAGAAAACACAAAGTGCATCCGGGTGCGCTTTGTGCTTTCCGATAGGACTCCTAGCAAATTCCCGAGGGCCCAGGGAAATTTGCTATAATAGGAGTCCTGGGAATCTGCCTATAGATATAGAGCCTCAGGTGCTAGGAATCCTATGAGAAAACACAAAGCGCCGCCACAGGTGTCTGACATATGTCTATGTCACTATGTATACATGTACACCAAAAGACCCCAACAGAGAAAGCTTGGCTCTAACAGTTCTCGGCCCAGACGTAGTTCGGAGGTCGCCCCGCGAAACCAACCATCTTCCGACCTCGTACAGACAGGATTCAGGGATTTGGGGGTTTGCGGCAGGATTTTTGTGCGTTTTAGGGTTTGGAGTCCGGCGTTGCGTCACACATAAGATGGGATGAAGTCCCCCTTTCCTATCAAGGTCTGTAGACTGGCTAGAAGAGAGAGGTGCCTGCCGCTGACGAGGTGAAGCTTCTGTATTTTTGAGCCACTCTCCCTGGCAACAACTTATTGGTTCTTAATTAGAAGGGAATAAGAGAATATGATCCTATGTAATCCCTGTATAACATAGTCCCATATTCCCTACTAAGAACCAGTAAGAAAAAGAAGAAGCATGTAGAAGTGTACAAGTCCGCTTGGGCCCCAGCAGCTGTTAACTGGGAGCTTGCCAAAACTGTTCGACATCGTTCTGAACACGGACCCCTGGTTCCCTTACTATGCAGGTGAATGCCTCGGAAGCCCAAGAGCACTCTCTTCAATAGACCAAAAGCGGTCATTGGAACAGGGTTTAGGTTTTAGGCTTTAGGAAAGAAGGCTGAACCAGGCTGCGCAAGGGAAGTGCATGTGATAGGCTGTTAGACTTGTAGCTCCTCTTCGTGCTCTAGCACAATCTGGCGTCTAATGGCTAGGACACCCTAAAACAGGACCAGAATTTTTAAAACCTCCGCCCCACGTGGTACTGACATTGTAGTAGCTGCAATGGAAGATACCTGGTTGATTTTGATCCTAGAATCTGAACATTTGCGGACACCGCATGGTAAATGAAAGCCTGATGCCAAAGCCAAATGAGCTGTAGTCGAAATTTCTAGTATCCCCCTTCCCCCCTCTCCCCCCCTTTGAGATGCTTTCAGAGGTGACGAAGAATCCTGCAAATGGAGGAAAAGCCTGCCCGGTGACTCTCATCGAGACACAAGGCAGACCAAAACATCAACACTTTAGGATTTAGGGTTTCAGGGTTTTAGGGTTCAGGGTCTAGGACCGGGCCTCAGTCCAGGGCTTCTGTGAAAGGAATTCATTTTTAAGGTCCTTAACCCTTAACAGCAGGTCCTAGGATGACCTTGTTTCCGGTTTGTGGAACTTATCTAGCAAGATGCTGACAGGGCTTCGAATCTGAAAGATCGGCTCCCAAGGAAACAAACATCCCACACCCCAACATCAAAGATTCACCCCAATGTAGGATTCTGCTATGTTGCGAAGGGTGTTGTTTGGGGGGGTTCTAGCGCATCATTGGAGGGTTTTTGATGGGGCTTTAGGCTTTGGTTGGGGATTCGGGGTGTAGCACCTGAACCCCAAACCCAAAACCCTTCTAGTCAAGGGTTTAGGGTTATGGGTTGTCGGTGGTTCTAAGCAGACTTGCGCGTGAGCGCCTGTCAACTAAGGCTTAGCCCTTTTGACCTTGGCTCGTTAATTGTAGTTTGTGGGCGGCTGCTGCATGGATCCAAGTAGTAAGCAAGCTCATGGCCAAAAACCTTTCAAAAAAGCTACTCATTTACACAAATTTGTGGGTTAGATGTAGACTTCTACACTGCTGCTGTCATCTTTCATTAGATGCCAGAACGCTCAACCTCAGGACGATCGGCAAGGTGGAACGGGCCCTGAAAGTCAGGGGATCGTCGCCCCAAAGCTGCCTTCAATCATTTAAATACCCATATTTAAGGGACAACCTGGTCATCCTTAAAGAACCCTAATTAAGGGGGAACCTAGGGCTTGCCAGTTTATGGGTCTTGGTCGGGGAACCTATGAAAAAGCTTCAACCGCGCGAAGGTTGCGCATTGGCGCCTTGCAAGCGACGAGACTGTATGGCCATGGCCTGAAGATACAAAGTGATTGAGTTGTTGGGATATTTAGGGCTTAGGGTTTAGAGCGTGGGGTCAAGAGTTTAGGGTGTGGGGTGAACTAGATTAACCCCTAAAATGGTCCGTGTAATTCCTCAATTACAAGTCTCACAGGTTTGAGATCCCCAAAACGCCCATATTTTCAGAAGCGCTTGCCTGTATACCTGAAAACAGTCAGAAGCCCACAAGGTCTATCAGTGGAGCGAGTGGTCCGGATGTAGCACCTTGGCTTTTCAGTGTAGGGTTTAGGTTGGAGAATATTTATAGTTTCCCAAAATAGGGGGACCCAAATATAGACCCCAATATACTATGATCCATATCATTGGGACCCCCAAAATGGTACCCCTAATTTGGGAAAACCCCTTATAATGTGAATATATTCAGCCCTTACCGTGACACTTATTATTATAGACTGATAGTGGCTGGGGGCAAGACCCGAGGTTTAGGGTCTAGGATGTGGGCCTGGCCCATTCAGGTTCGGGGATGAGGTTTAGGAATCGGCCTTCCGGGTGTCTCGGGATTAAGGGCTTAGGGTGGGTAGGGTGGGAAACGGTGCATGAAAGGGATCTTCACCGCAGTTAAGGGATGAAACTTAAGTTGGGAAGGGCTCCCTACAGCAGCCCAAACCCTACACCCTAAACCCTAAACCCTAAACCCTAAACCTTATGATAGAACATCCAAGCCCTCCATTACCTACTAACCACAAGCAAGTTGTTGGATTTCAGGGTTCAAAGGCGCAGCTCTTCCGCATGACGTACTGAGGGTTAGTAGGGAATAAGGGAGTGTAGTCCCCATGTCATCCCTATAAAATATGTTCCCTGATTCCCTACTGACCCCAAGTAAGAGAAGGGGTGAAGACTTGAGAGGCAAACTGCTAGGTTTGTTACCAGGGCATGGAACCTGGGTAGGGTTTAGGGTGTTGAGAGAGTTCATAGGTGGAACTCCCAAAATGTTCATGATAAAGGCTTTACGCCCCAAACTATTTGCATATCGTGGGATATATTCTTTTGCATGTGCCAGGTCTAGGCAAGGGTCTTGCCTAGCCCAGAATCCTGTAGCACAGGCGCGAATCGCATGTGATTCATAACAGCCAGAGCCCCAACCAGAAGGAATACAGGCAATTACCGCGATCCAATTTCCAGATGTGAGCAGGATATGGAGCCGGATACTGCCAGAGTCGCAGGTTGAGGTGTTCCAAGAGCGTCGGAAAGGTCCAGTTGTGCTCAAGTCTTCGGCTCTTACTTCAACAAGTTCCGACTGTTGTTAGTTGTTATCTTTCTTAGTCCAGCGAGACATTTGCCGATTGACAGGTAAGAAAATCTACGAACTTTTCAAGGGAGGTGCAACAAGTTGGCTCTTGCTGATGTAGCAAGTCACGTACGTGCCTTGCTGCGCTTGTTGGGATAAGCCTGATCGCCTGGTGGCCCCGCAGAAGCGATCCACGAATATCAGAACTAGGAAAAACCACCTTTGAGATGTGAAATGATATTTTATACTAGTTGCAAGGCAGATATGATGAGTGGCCATTTGGATGTCTCTGCTAATCGGAAGTCTGAATTATGCATGTCAACCAGCAATAATCAGTATCAGCCTACTTCTGGTTAGCAAGGAATGAGGTCATGGATCCTTATAGTAGTGCCTATATACTCAATACCCTCACCCAGGTGAACTGAAAGCAGCGCTGTGACGAAGTCATAAACCCCAGCAGCTAACAAGTCGCCACAAACAAGTGTGAAGATTGGGCTCACGAAGTTGAACAGCGGAGAACCATATGAGCAAGTACATGAGAATGAAATGGACACAGGGCCTCCTTAAGGATTTGTGATGTAGAAATCTAAAAAGCCGCCAGCATCATCCCGTCATGACTCTGTATACGAAAACCTTGCGGTACCATGAAACCCGAGCCCTGCCCTTAACCCACGCCTGGAGGAACAGCTGGTTGTGATCAGAATCAACTTCTATCTTGATAAAGCACAACAGTGTGCCGGGTTCCATATAATAAGGATCATTGTATTTGGGGTCTATATTGGGGTCCCCCCCTCCCCCCTCTTAAGAAGACTATGACAATCATCAACCAGGACCCTCCAGGTAAACCCAAAAGCCCTAACCGCTGAACCCACCCTTAAGACCTAAAGCCCTAAACCCTAAAATCGCAAATCATAAACCCTTCAACCCTCAACCCTGAAACCCTGAAACCCTAAAACCCTAAACCCTTAAACCCTAAACCCTTAAACCCTAAACCCTCAAACCTTTAAAGCAGTCTCACCTTCCATCCGGGGCTGGCAACCCTCAGTCTCTTGATCCTCTCCTGTAAGCCCTGCACCCTAAGGCTCAAACCAAATGCTGAAGCCCCAACCCAAAAGTAGGGTTTAGGGTGTAGGGTTTACTGGTTTCAGGGTTTAGGATTTAGGGTTTTAGGCTTTGGGGTTTAGGGCTTTGGGCTTTGGGATCTAGACCTCAAACCTCAAACCCAAACCCAGCCCTGAACTGCCCAACCTCAAACCCTCCGAACCGTACACTCAACACCCAACCCTATGTCCTGCTTTTTCACTGCCCGTTCCAGGCTCCTCCTGCGGAGTTGGCTACAGGACTTCAGGGCTAATGGTAGAAAAGAGAGAAATGGTTTACATGAGGTTTGTTCACGGGATCAGGGTTCGAGGTTGATGGTCAACCCTAAACCCCAAACCCTAAGCCCCACGCCCTAAACCCTAAGCCCTGAACCCTAAGCCCTAAACCCTAAGCCCTAAACCCTTAACCCTTATCTGGTGATTGAGGGCTGCCATGTCTGGGTTTTAAGGGTTTAGGATCCAGGGGCTTTGGCTGCCAGGGCTTAGGGTTTAGAGTTGAGGTTTCAGGGCTTAGGGTTTAGAGCAAGATGGAAATTCCCGGACACTTCAACATCCACAGGATTTTGGGGGTTTCGGGCTTATTCTACTCATGGTTCTTGCGGACTTAAAGACACGTTATCCTGCACGTGGGCGGGGTCCCTGAACCACCTGCAGTCCAGTATGTATCAAACTTTCGAACTTACCCTACACCCACCCGGAACCCTCAACGGAGGACCTTCTCTTGTTCTTGGAAGCGCAGAAGCCTTGCCAACCTGCATTCCCAAATCAATAGATTCCGGAAGGTGTACCCATTTTCTAACTCCTATTTTCTTAAGTTGTTCAGATTCATAGGCCAGATCAATCTTGCTTATGTGGAGACTCATGCAAGAAAAAGGTGCAGGGCCTATCATGGGGCCATACAGAAGTTTCCCTAAACAGGGGACCCCAATATAATAGGTCCAAAGAATTATAATCCTTTTTCTAGGGGCCCCCAAAAAGGTACCCCAATTTTTGGGAAACTCTAGAGCCTAAACCAAACCCTAATCCATAAACCCTAAACCGTATATCTCCGCCTACAATCCCTCAAAGGTACTCCTAAACCCTGAAAAATACTTCCAGCTGAACAGACCCTAAACCCTAAACCAGCACAGGACCCGGTCCCGGGACTTCAGCCAACGCCCCTGCGAGGGCGGACGAGGGTGCGACCTGGATCTCTCCATGGTGCGGAGCCTTGCGAGAGGGTTGGCTGACTGGTTCTTTGTAGGGAATATGGGGCGGTCTAGCGTTTAGGGTTCAGGGTTCAGGATTGCGGTTTAGGGAATACGGATTAGGAGTTTGGGGTTTGGATTTAGGGTGAAGCGTTAATTGCTTGGGGGTGTAGGGATGGGGGACTTTTAGTTTGCGTTTATTGGGCAGTAGGGTTTAGCTGTCCCAGCTCTATGAAACCTTGTAGTGGGTCGAACATTGCCTATAAAGAGTTGGGACCATCGGACTCAGGCTGTCGGGTTTGCAATCTTACTCCTAAACCCTAAACCCTAAACCCTTTGAAGGCATTCTGGGGAGTTTGTCGCTCTAAGTTGTCAACGAAGTCATGGCCTTGTCGGATGGGAGGTGCAGGTGGGCATTTGCCAACAAGCCGTTATTATTTAAGAATTAATACGGAGCTTGATGCAGGGACCTGCATCCTGAGCTGAACCCTCATTCCATGGAACCTGCTAATCACAACTGGAAGCCTCCATTATCATGCTCCGGTTTAGGGTTGAGGGGATTACGGTTCAGCCCTGTCATGCCTCCATCCCCTATTGAGCTCAAGCTGCTGGCATCCTTTATCTCAAAGATATTTAGGGTCCTTCGGGGTTTGGCGCACTCCCGAAAACTTAAAACCCGAGACGCCCTGCCACACCTGCACTGCTAGATGCCCCGGAGCGGCTGTCATTCCTAAATTTCAAGTCTCGGGTCGCTGCATTGTTGTGGTTTAGGGCTGAGGTTGGGGTACCTGGTATGTCCTTCTCATACTTCCTAGTCAGAAGAGAAGGAACGACATACCTGCCCAATGCTGACGGGCTTCCATTTTCAAGCAGTCGAACCATGATTATCCCAGTGTTATCTACGTTGGGCTATTTGGAGCCTTCGGGTATCAGTATGTCTCAAGCCGGCTCCCTGAAACCCTAAAGCCGCGTTCGTGTTTACCTAAACCCCAACCCCAACTCCTAAACACCTAAACCCGATATGCTAGACCCTAAAACCCAAACCCTAAACCCGTAAATCCTAAACCCTAAATCCTAAACCCTCAAATCCTAAACCCTTAAATCCTAAACCCTTGAATCCTAAATCCTAAGCCCTCAACCCTAAGCCCTTACACCCTAAACCCTACCCAGGTTGAGCCTTGCTTCTCTCCTGGCTGTGGCTGCCAAGATTGCATTTGGGATCACTGGCCCGGGGGCCCAGGTGAGTTGCATTAGGGTTTAGGGTTTAGGGTTTAGGGTTTAGGGGGATTTTAGGAGTTTAGACTTCGTAGAGCTTCAGGAAGTTTTAGAGGTTTCGGATTTAGGGGTTTAGGATTGAAGGGTTTTGGGATTTAGGGTTTAGGGTTTAGAGCTTGGCTCCTTAGGTGGTTGGTTGTAGGATGTCTGAAGGGTTCGGGGTTTGAGAGTCAAGCCGGTAGGAGGAAAACATCGAACAGTCGTCATGGTGGCTGTTATTGGAGTGGGGGAAGGACAGCATCCATTCAATCCAGCATCCAACTATCTGACATATCCCACAATCCCTAAAGTGCAAGGCCTCAACCCTGAACTCTTAAACCCCAAATCTCTAAAGCCTGGACCCAGTTGTACCTAAGTTCTAGGACCCGTCTAGCCTTAGCCTTATGATGTAGGTCCTTTAGGCCTTAAAGACTAGCATGCCAGATCTAATAAAGCAAGCCCCAAGCAAGCGAGGACCGAGTGGACTACTTGTGACAAATCGTGCGACGGAGGGCAGACGCCTGCAGCTCAGGTTTAGAGTTTGTTTGGGTTTATGTACGGTTTATGGGTTTAGGGGTCATTGAGCTTAGTTTCTGGATCCCTCCGACTTTGGCGCGTTTCACTTGGACACTATCGGAATGGGTTGGAAATCAACGGGAACATGTCTTGCATGCCTCAGGAACAGAAGGCTTTGAAGCCGTAAGCTACAAAGTTCGGACTCGTATAGATGCTTGACAGTCTATCAGGAAGGAGCTTTTAGTTACCCCCAGCCCAAAACATGAGATTGAATCCAAGCCCACTGGATGATGCGCTGAGGGTTTCAAAAAGTGTGCTGGCAGGGGCTATAAATGGAAAAAACACGGAGTTCTAAAGCACCAGACGAAGAGTTGAAAGGAGTTTTTAACCAGCATATTCGCGGAATTGCCTGCCTAAGCCTCTCCCCTGTACTCATGACCCGCGAGCCTTGACACACAGAAGCTGTGGGTGTTTCCAGAGATCAGGGCTCCCCGAAATTAGGCGTCCCCATAATAAGGAACAAAAGCAAGATGTGAAGAGTATGTCTAAACCCTAAACCCTGAGTCGGGGTATACGGGATCACTATGGCTGGAAAATCCTAAATCCTGGTCCTAAGCCTCTCCAAGCACCCTGCAGCGCGCCCCTGGGGACCGTGATTTCCTGCAAGCCTGCCCCCCACCGCCCCATTCATCCACATCCTGGACCCTAAACCCCTAAACTGTACACCCCCTAAACCCCAATTTTGAACAAAGAAGACCTTACCCGGCAAGCCTCATGAAACCCCAATTACTAAAGGAGAAACTAGCGCCAAACCCTGAACAACCTAGATCCCCATAATTACGCAACGCCCCCCTCAACAGCCCAACTGCCACAAACAGCACACAAATTCCCAAAGGGCCCATGAAGCTATGCAGTATGCACAAACCTAAATCCCACGGCCTCAACCCCAAACTCTAGATATCCTTAAGCCCTGACTCCTGAGCCCTAAACCCTAAACTCTAAACGGACCCTTTGGTGTTACCAGGCCGCTGTTGAATCCTAAGGAGCCGCTCACGAAAGATCTTGCAGCTGCCGAAGCCAGGATGCAAGCCCTGGGGCCCAGAGTTTAGGGTTTGGGGGTAAGGGTTAGGGTTTAGGGTTCAGGGTTTCGGGTTTAAGGTTTAGGGTTTGGAGTTAAGGGTTTAGGTGTGTTTTTTTTAGAGTTTTGGTGGTGTTAATCGGTTTTTTGGGGTGTGTTAAGTACAGTGTTGGGTATTTCCAATATTGTAGGGTTCGGCATTCGAGGTCAGCGGGGTTTGAGGGCTCGGGGCTTCATAATCTTCGATTTAGAGTTGTGGTTTTGGGTTCAACGATTGACATTCAAGGCCTTGGGCTTTGTAGTATGGCTCGGGTGTTGAGTAGGCAATTGAGAGCTCAGAGAGTATACGGTCAAAGCTGAAAGTGTGGAGGGTTGCTCCAGACAGAACCTTTAAGCTCCAATTGTCTTATGAGTCCCTTGATGGGTACTTTGTATTTGAGGCAGCCTCCCAAACATGTTCCATGCCGAAGTCCCTGCAATCGTACCCTTCCCCAAGCTATAACCCGGAGGGTCCACATATACAACCATTAGGGAATCGGGACCCATAATTCCTTCTGTAGTATGGCATGCTGGGGCCTAATTCCCTAATAGTTGTACATATGGACCCTCTGGGCAACATAGAAGCCAAAAGCCGGCCTACATGGCTGTGAGGGAAGGATAAGAATATGACAGCAGAGAGGACCCGATGTGTAAGACATGCACAGATCTCGAACTGACAGAGCTTTGAGGTTAGTTGTAGGGTTGTGGGTTTTGGATTTGGGTTTGAAGCGTGAAGGGGTTGAGGCTTCGTGGCCTAAGTACTTCAGGGCCAGGGTGATTCATGGATCGAAGTCAGGTTGTAGGATATATGCTCTTTGGTATTGTCCGAGATTCTGTACTCGGGATTTTGGAGGGGCAGCGGGGAATCCAGACGTCGTGATAGATCGACCTCAAAAGAAAGTAGATATCGTTCCAGAAACCAGTGTAAAGGGTTGAAAAGTCAACTCTTCTGCACTTTTTGTGCGCTTCAGGTAATCCTTAAACCGTGAAGGTCGTAAACCCTAAGCCCTAGATAAGTCCTAGAGGATTTATCTTTGTCAGATACCTCACAGGCTCAGATTGTCCAAGCCGTCCCTCCGGGTGAAGTTCAGCCGTTCTCCACAGGGGCTATAGTGAAAACTCCTTAAGGGGGCCATTATAGAGGGGATTATATACGTGAGCATGAGGGTTATTAAGGGGTACTAGGAGTTTAGAATAGAGCTCATGTGAGAAAAATACATATAAATCCCCATACAGGTTGAATTGCATGCTCCTGTTGGGATGTGGTGCAGAAGAAAAGGCTCAACCAGGGTAGGAGGAGCGCGTGACAAGGAACGGCAAAACTTAAATCTCAAATGCGCAATGGACTACTGTCAGCTGCAATGAATTTTCGGGAAAGATCACGGCAACTGCTCTTAAGCCCATACGACCTCCCTTGTAATCTGAATCCCAAGCCGCTGCCCCCTGTAAATTCGGGAAACTTAGGTCCTGCGACGCGCCGGGCCCTTGGTTGTGCAGGGACTACGGAGCGGGAAGGAAGGAGACCCTTAACCCCATTGTAATAGTTCACCTTAACTTTTCCTTGCCGTTATCCGTAAATATCCCTGTCTATATAAATATATATATATATACAGAGATATAGATGTAGATATACCCCCTTATACCAGTGGTGGGGTCGAAGGTCTTGATGTAGTTCAGATCTGGTTTTGGATTTGGGGTTAGATTTTGAGTTTCAGGACTAATTGCAATCCTATACCACCCCCAACCTTAACACCACCCCCTACTTTCGAATAATGGCCAGTCAAGGCATTCTGGCGCATTTTTGAGCTTTGTTTCGAGTTTGGGGATATTGAGGTGAGGGCCGGGGGTAGTATCGGATCTTGTGAACATTGATTGGAGTGCTGGGTAGTTTCCCTACTGACCCAAATGTTGCAATCCTTACGGGTACCCCTAATTATGGAAAAGGGGGGTGACATAGGGGACTATTATAGGGGATATTAAAGGGGATACGAGGAGTTTAGAAACTACTACATTTCATTGCTATTCCTTTTCTCTAGGTCTAGTCATCGTGAGGTGTTGATGTTCCGATTTTCTGCGTTTCAGACGATAGGTCATGTGACACGTGGAAGATCAAAAACAATCCCCAGGTAAGTCTGATGGATACCCCCGAATCCCTCCATAGTCACTGAAAAAGCGTGGGCCCAAAGGGTTCCATGATTTTAGGAAGCACCGATGCGTGAGTGTGTGAGAGAGAGAGAGAGATTCTTTAAAGTCTAATGGCCAACGCTGACCGCTATAAGTCCCAGGCCTTTTGCTCCAACCCCCAAAAACCTGGAGCCAGTAATATGGGACAGGGTCTAGGATTTAGGGTTCAGGGTCCAGCTAGGGGTCTGCATTCCTCACATGTGGTGCCCAAGGCCTCCTGTTTCGGAAAGCCACCCATACTTCTTGACCAAGGCTACCAAGTTCGCAGGTGAAGCCCTGCAACACGATGCAGCTTGGTTTTGTTAGGGAACTCTGTTGAAGGTGCTCCCGGGGAACAGAGGCCTTCGAATACACGATGATAACCTGGCCTGTTGTTAAGGAATTGAACTTAAGTTGCCATAATACTGGTAGAAGTGAAATAATAAGGTCTCCTTATTATAGTAACTTGATTTGAGTTCCTTAAACGCAACCCACTAATTCATTCAGCCATGACATTATTTTTCGTGGTTGCATTGGTCGGGGAGGGTCCGAATACCTTCAGGTACACATTTTGGAACACATTCGCGCGTCAGGGTATAATAGTAATAATTGTGCTAGTAATGGCAATAGCAGGAACGCTAGTCATAGTAGTAATGAGAACAGCTTATCATTAGTAATCGCAGTTAGTACAGATATCGGAACCCTTGTCGGCCTAGTGGGTTTGAGGTAAGTACTTGGACCTGTAGGGCAGGGGTATATGGTAGTTTCCCAAATATGGAGACCCCAATAAAGACCCAAAAGCCCTAAACCCTAGACCTTGAATCCTATTGGAACCCCCAAAATGATACCCCTAATTTTGGGAAACCCCAATAAGAGGGCGGAACAGAGTGAAATCCCCAGATTAGGGTTTAGGGGCTTTAGGGTTTTGATTCCAGCTTTAGAGGTTTAGAGGTGTTGAGGGTTCAGGTTTTGATTCAGGTTTCGAGGGTTTAGGGGGTTTAGGGTTCAGATTTTGATTCAAGGTTTAGGGGTGTTAGGGTTTAGGGCTTACATTTTAGGGGTAGCATGCATGGGGGGCGCAGGAGGTAGCAGCAGCATGCTTTACAGTTGGAATACCCTGAACCCTAAACATCCCCGAAAGTTCAGGTGCCTTGGGCCCACTGCACCTTTCCTGCCGCCTACATCCGAAACCTTAAGCCCTAAACTGGGCTGATGAACTTTTATGGTCTGAAGTCATGAGTTGAATCCCCAAAACATGCAGACTTAAGGCCTGCTTGGCTGTTTAGGGTGCAGGGTTTAGCTTTCTAGGGTTTAGGGTTAAGAGTTCGGGGTTTCATGGGTTTTGGGCAAACATTTCTAGTTTTTGCGGTCCAGGGACACGTGCACCCAAGGTCCTGTAGCGACCACGTTTGCGTCGATGGCCGGCACCGGACCCAAGAACAAGTAGACGTTTAGGGTTTCGGGTTTAGGGGTTAAGGGTGCAGGGTTTAGGGGTGTAGGGTTTAGGGGTGTAGGGTTTACGGGTTTAGGGTTTAGGGGTTTAGGGTTTAGAGCTATGGACGTTATTAAGACTATGTGAGCTCTATAGTCTAAACTCCTCTAAGGGAGGTTATACAGGGGATTATGTAGGTAGTATAATTGGGGATTTTCAGGGGGATACTAGGAGTTTTGACTCTAGCTTATGCGTGCTGAACTCCGAAAAGCATGTAGAGCACTTGCTCTTGTTGTATTTTATACGTGCCTTTTGGGCCCCTGTTTCATCAATCGTTGAGGTCCAAGTCCAGGTACTTGGTACCTGTGACCCCAACTTACTAACAGTTTTATGAGATCGACTGACTACTCGGGTGGCAAAGACCAAGCTGTAGGTAATTGTGGGTAGACAGGTAGTGATCCACAAGAGCCCGTCTTACTTGAATGAGATTGTGTTAGGGTAAGGTAGAGACTTAGCTAATTTGGAGGCTTTTGTTTTGGACGTGGATATCAAAAAATGAGTCCCGCAACTGCTAAGTTCCTGCTGATTTTCGTAGGGACTACCACAAGAGCACTGCTGATTCTTCGAAACCCTCACATGGGGACAAGGCCCGGCGTTGCACTACATCCGTCTTAGCATATAAGTCACTAATTATACATGACCCTGGAACCCTAAGCGAGCTTCTTGGCGGAAAATAATGGCACAGCCAGTGGCTTTTTACGGATTACCTTGCCCAACAGTTACATGAAGCCTGAAAGGGGGTCCAGTTTAGATTATTGTCCTTCCACCCCTTCCCGTTCAATATTAACTCTAAACCAAAAACCATAACCTACTGGTTCTTAGTAGGGAATAAGGGCATATGTTGGATCATCTTCCCTTATGAATCTCCCATGCTTTCGCGGGCCTCCGCTTGTCATTCCTTGCAAAGAACCAGTAAGATGAATCCAGGTGGGGAGACTGGAGTGGCTGGAGTGTGCGGTGCCAAGATTGAGCAAGGGTATCCGCCCGATCAGAATGGTACTTTAGAACTTAAGGGCTTAGGGCTTATTAGGGTTTCGGACAAGCACCAAGAGTAATCCGTCGTGGCTTTTGTGCAATGACTTCCATGTAGCACACACGTGTAGTAAAATTACAGTGCACAACAGGGGCCCCAGGTACAGACCCCCAACAGTATATTCTTTTTCTATATTGGGGACCCCCATACAAGGGACCCTAAACCCCAAACCCTCGGACACCCCCCCCGTCCCCAACCACGCTAAGGTCTGCTCAGCCACCTGTGAGGGCGGAGAGACATGGAGACATCGAGATGTCGTTGTGGAGGCCCACTTCGAGAGAGTTCAAGATTGCTCGGGCGGGTTAGGGTTTAGGGTTTAGGGTTTAGGGTTATTAGGAGCCTAAATCATTGCCAACATCATGGTGCCAGTGCCAGTTTTTCATTGTAGACTTTTCGGTATGGGGTGACTCAAATACCACTCGAGATGATATTCCTAATCATTCAGGCGCCTACATCAGCGGGGGTCCTAAGAATTGTGAGGGGTCTTCGGAAGGGTTTAGGGTTCAGGTTCTGAGTCGGCTGTCGTAATCCCAAGGATTAAGGCGCATGTTCCAGGTGGGTTTAGGGTTTAGCCAGAGTTGACAAGGTTTGTGGGGCTTCGCGTTTTGGAGTTTTGGGGCTTGAGGTGCGGGGTTCATGTTGTAAGGTCAGAGGCTTACAGTTGCTAAGGATCGCGTAAACCTAAACTACAGTAAAGCCAGAACCCAAAACCATTAAACACAAAGAAGAATTAGAAGAATCAAATGAGCGCTACTTTCATGAGCCCATAATATCTACACCCTAAGCCGTTCATCCTCAAACCTGAGAACCAAAACCCCTTAACCCCAAACCGCCCTAGAACTCTCCGCCTGTTTGCTTGAACCCCAAGTGGGAAGTTCTCTCAAAACAAGCCATGTGACCCTTCAGAGTCCACCCGCACAATCGCCTTGTAAACCCTAATATGTCCCTAGAAGCCCCAAAATATTCTGCAGTGGTCTTGAGTCTCTAGAAGCCCCCAAATATCCTGCTGTAGCCCTGAGAAGCGCTCAAAAACGCAAATCCAAAAGGCCAACGACTGCGGACTGCCAGCCAGTGGCTACTCCACGGTCCACCTAGACATGTGAAGGGTCTAGGTGTTACTTACCGGGCGATTAAGGTTTAGGTTTAGGGTTTTAAGATTGAGCTGAGGAGCGAAATCAAACATCCTCAGATGGGTTTTTTTATGGGGATTTATCTAGTGACAGTCACAGGGATCCCTAAACCCTAAACCCTATAAGCCCTAAACTGATAATGCCAGTCAGAGGGATCCCCAAACCCTTTACCTTCAACTTTTAGCGGCCTCAAGGTTAAGTTCAAGCTAGGTTGTGGGGCTTCAGCATTCAGGAGGCCAGGCAGGGACTGGGATTGTAAGGAAACCCCAAAGAGGATTGTTAGGATTTGAAGGTAGGCGATCTTCTATATACCGGGACTATGTAGGGAATATATGGGGAAGGTTGGTTCCCCGCTGCCCAATGGGTAAGGTTGAGGCTTTCACACGACAGTGGCAATGGGATTTCAGGGCTTTGGTGGGGTGTAGGATGTTTGGGGCGGAGTGGTTTTTAACATCTTGTGTTCTGGGCACGCCCTGTTGTCATCACCGTCTGCGTGACATCGGGTCCTGGCAAGGTGTGGACAGTCTCTTCCCAGAGGACTAGACAAGATACGCCTGTTAGCCTATGGGGTTGTAGGCGCCTTTAAAGTAGGTCTGCTCGAAGTCTTGTGCACCCAATATCACATTCGGGCTTAGGACTCAGCGTGCAGGGCTTACCGTGTAGGGCTTAGTGGTTAGGACTTAGGTTTTAAAAAGGGTTCAGCGTTTAGGGTTTAGGCCCGGCTGCAGGGTTTATGGCTATCAGGCTTCGCGGCTTTCGCAAGGCTTTTGTTGTGAACATACTTTTGCTTCTCAAGAAATACCCCAGAGTACTGGGAGTCTGACTACCAGAGCCTCCAGAATGCCTCCGTCATGAACCGAAATGCTTTTTGCCCTAAACCTAAACCCTTTACCCTAAACCCTCTACCCTAAACCCTATACCCTAAACCCTACACCCCAAAGGAGTAGATAAGCTTCGGGTTGTGCCTTTGGGGGATGGTGGGCGCAGGCTTCGGGATCCTACTGTCCCCACAGTCGCCCTTTGGAAATCAGATGGGAACCATTACCTGAACCCCAAAAGTATGTAGAATAATTGCTTTTTGGGCTATATTTAGGGGTTTTGGGCCATTATTTTACCTACTTGTGGGGTCCAGGTAGATATCCTCAGCCTCAAGATTCGGACTAGCAACGAATCCTTAGAAGCTAGTACCCTAAACCCAAATACCTCCTACAGTGTTCTTCCCTTCCCACGCCCTCAACATGAGCTTTTAAAGACTTCAATGAACACTACGTACCTCTCACTGGCTCTGGAAGCAGGACATCGTTTCGGCTTTGGATTTGGAATTCCATGGGGTCCAGACACGGAGGCCAAGACCTGAAACCTGTAGAGAGGAAGCCCCGCAGCCCGCCTCATGTAAAGAGATTTCGGAAGCAAGAATTGAAGTCTGCGGCCAGGAAGCCCGCACTTGTAACGAGAACGTTCACTGCATTTCCAGCGTGGATTGCTTGCCTGATCCCCAGCTAGTGGGGGAGGCGTAGCGTTTGGGATAAAGGGGGGCAAGCATTGGGGGCTTTGGGGTTGAGGGTAGTTTTGTTCTTCTGTTGTGTTTGTTATCCTCATTGTGGGGAGACTCCCCCAAAGGGACCCCGAATTCTTGGAGGCTCCCATTTTAGAAGATTGAATGCCCAATGCCTGAACCCCAACAAAATGTAGCGTAATGGTCCTTTGCTTACAAAGAATGGTGGTTTTTGGTCCTTTCTTCTACTTACGTTGGAGGTCCAGGTAGTATTGTTGCTGTTCATGTCTGCAAGCTGCCGGCGTATGTCTCAAGATAACCCCTGCATAATCCTTTCAAAGGGCGGGGTGTAGAATCCCCATGCAATCTTCTATAAATCTATGTCCTTTCGGGCTATGGGTCCTCCTGAAGCTAAGCCTTAAACCCCAAACTCTCGGATACCCTATGAGCCCTAAACCCCAAACCTATGAACCCTAAACCCTACACCCAAATCCCTAAACCCTAAACCTTAAACCCTAAACTCAAATCCCTAAACCCTACACCCAAATCCTTAAACCCTAAACCCTAAGCCCTAGACGGCACAAAGAAGAGTTTAAGGTTCTCCTCCTGGAGATCCTGGAGCGATTGCAGTGGCCAGTGTGAAGGACTTGTGTAGATAGAAGATTTCAAGGAGGGTTTAAGGTTTAGGATTTTTTGGTTAAGGGTTTAGGGCCTAATTGGGATGATGAAAAAGAAAATGACAACTACTATGGTAGGGTTATATAGGTTTAGGGTTTAAAGGATTTTTAGCCCCAATAATGGAGAATCAAATGGAGAAGAACAAGGAAAATGAAATGGACACTGGGATTATGCAGGATTTAGGCTCAAGGGTTTGGTTTAGTGTTTGGTTAAGGGTTTCGAATTTACGGCTAAGGATTTAAGGTTTAGGGTTTAGGATTTTGGGTTTAGGGCTTCGGTTTCGATAGTAATTAGGTGTCCGCAAAGGTGGCCTGTAGAGATCTCAATCCCATCACCTTCATAAGGGTGGTTGTCAAAATTATGGTCCCTTTTTGGGTACCCTAAATAGTAGGGGCCGTATTATAATAGGGACCCAAAAAGGGACCATAATTTTGACAACCACCCAATAAGACTTTTAGAGGATTCGTTGCACCTAGTGATTGTCTACCTGCAAATTGTTGTGAAAAGACGTATAGCCCTCCTTGACTATGTAGTGTACAGTAGAGAGGGATAGTTCGAAAGCAGCATAGTCTTCCTGGAGTAGATGGAGTACAAATCTTGGCCTCACGAGCTACGTGACAGTACCCAAATGGCTAATATGGTTGGCACATGCGGGTTCTGTTTAGAGGGGCTAAACAACTCTATCCGCTTGTGGTGCGGGGTTTCAGGCCCATTGACATTCTCAGTAGCGTGGTTATGAGATGCGTGTGGACCAGTTGATGGCCGCCTCCAAGAACCTTGAGAGACTCGTGTGACCCAGCTACTTAGGCCTAGATAATTGCACCGCGACAGTTACGCAAGTTGCCTGCCAACATCATTCAACGAGCCGTCCTCAGCGAGTATGGCCTTCGCTATAAGCATTTCCAAAGAATAAGAATTTCCTAAGACGCTCTTATCTTCTCGGTATGTTTCCGAATTTTCCTCACCAGGCTGTCGACTTTGCTAGATGGAGACATGTCTTCCAGCTGCTCATCTTCCAAGCGTAGCCAACTAGCCCCGACTAACTTCATGCATCGACAGGGAGGAATAGGATTTCAGGAATATTGCAAAGGAATAAAATTAGCGGCCGATTATTCTGCCTTCCCGTTCATGTGAACCACATACTAGGTACCCCAGTCGTAACAGTAGTATCCGTTGTCCCTTCTTATTTGGGTCTCCTTATTAAAGCTGAATATTTAAGTGTTACTGGAGAACCTGGCATGACAACCCCTCCTAACTTGCAGCCACGATGCCCAGAAGCTACAAATCAGGAACTTGATAAGAAGCAGCTCCCATATCTCAACATGTGTCCTATATCTATCTATATATATATATACACACGCATGCATCTATACATGTATACATATATATATATAGATGTATAAATATGTAGAAAGGTATGTGTTCATCAGACCACGCAGAACCCTTTGGGCGTCAAATCCTTCAAGCCCAAATCCAAACTGAAGGAGTCCGAGTGCGCGAGCGCTCAATTGCGGTCCATGGCTTACTGGAAAGGTTTTCGGGTTCAGCATTTGAAGTTTTGCTTTTTGGGGCAGATTTTTCAGGTTTTCTGGGATTAGGCCTTAAACCCTAAACCCTATAGAATTTAGCGCTTCGGGCTAGCTTCAGTAATTAGGAGTCAAGAAATGGTAGTTTCTCAAAATGAGGGGACCCCTATAGTCCTCATTATAGAGACCCCCAAAATGGTAACCTTAAACTAGACCCTAAACCCTAAACCGCGAATTTTGGGAAACCCCCAAATAGGAACTTGGATCTGGTGTGTTCAGGGTTCATAGGGTTGGGCGGGTGGGTGTTGGGTTCCAGGGTTTCGGGATTTAGGGTTTTAGGCGTTTAGGCGTTTAGGGATTTAAGGGTTAAGGGGTTAGGGTTTTAGGGGTTTAGGGGTTCAGGGCTTAGGGGTTTAGGGTTTAGGGGTTGGCGGGTTAGCCATCAGCAGAATTCTGTCCTGGAACGGGGGTCCTGTCTCTGACATTCTAAGGTCTTGACCACAGAAACTCACCAAACTACCACACGATTTAAGTTTTGAGAAGAAAGGTCTCCAGCGCAAAATGAGGTCAGCTCATTTTCCGGGTGTCTCGCCCCGAAACTCAGTCGGAACCTTTCGAAGCGCCCACAAGGACCACTGTTCTGTCAAAATCACCTTATTTCTAAGGGTCCAAGGACCCAAATAATTGGATTTTTTACTTGATGACTCGTATTTGGGCCCTAACACCCTGTTATTTGGGCCCTTGGACCCTTAGGGTATGTGGGTGCCATGTTAGTGTCTAGGAGGGTGCATTTTTCTGCCTTTTGATGTTTAGATCCATCAACTGGAGAATCATGGCAGCTTCTCCACACCCTTCTGCCCACGAATCATGAGATCTCTTCCGATTTTTTTGACAAAGACCTCAACCCTAGATCCTGACTGAACCCGAAGCCCCAAACCCCAAAACGCGCGGTTGCTGATAGACTTTCCCCCGCTTTTGCCAGGTGCCTGCCAAGGGAGCTGGTTTGTATTGCCTCTCGCTGCACAGGTTGACCTAGATGTGACGTAGGTTTAGGGCTTTAGGAGCTGTATCTTTTGTTTATTTTGATTTTCCTCATTCTAGAAACTCCCACATGGGTTTGGGGCTTAAGTGTTTCGAGTTTCTGGAACTAGGGTTCCGAGAAGACCATAAAACCCCTAAACCCAGAGGTTTTGTTGTTTGCGGAGGCCACCAAGCAAGGTTTTCACTGAGGCGCACGCCCACTACTACGGACTGTTTAGGCTTTAGGGTGTAGGGCTTAGGGTTTAGGGAGGGTCTTCTTCAGGCAGTTGGCTGGAAGCTGTTGAAAGGTACTAAATTGCTACGGATTCCTTTTTATCAGGTTCCTGAACTTACGCTCAGATTCAAGATGGGAGAGATGCTGAGAGTCAGTGGTAGAAGGAGGGGGTGGGCCTCATCATGAAACAGGCCAATCTACGGGAGTTTCCCGAAATTAGTGGTACCTTTCGGATGTCCTTATTGTATGGACTATAGTATTTGGGGGTCTATATTGGGGTCCCCCCCATTTTGGGGAACTACCATCCGGAGCTTCGGCCGAATCCCCGCCTCACATGGGCTTAGGGTTGGCGGGGGCCACGGGAGACGGCGTTCCCCGCTTGCAGATCCTGAGGACCCAAAAGAAGAACCCAAGCTGCCACAATAGTAGGGTTATATAGGGGATATATTGGGATTATATAGGGATAATGGAAAAGAACATGGAATCTACTATAGTCTATTGGGGTTATATAGGTATAATGGAAAAGAAAATGGAAGTTACTATTTAGGGTTTTCATACCCCTAAGCCTCAGAACTTTTCCTAAGCCTAAAGTTACATCCCAAGACACGAAACCCTAACACAATCCTTAGATCTGCAAAAGCTTAAGCCCCAGACCCTCAACACCGAACCGTGGGCCCTAGAATCCTCGTAAAACTCATCTTGGGCTTTCTGAGGCTCTGGACCACTGAAGCAGACGGCCCCGTGCCACAACGGGGCACGCCTGGTGGAACATAGCTGAAGAGCTGGGAAGGGGTTCTGGGATTTAGGCTTGAGGGAAGGTGGAGGAGTTCGGGTTGGTACTATGTTAGGGCATATATGGGAATCACGTGGGGATTTGCTCCCCGATTCCCCCTGAAGTTTATGTGGCACAGGGTTTAGCCCTTTTGTCTAGGTCATTCTTCTCCATGTGGGTGCATTTGTTTGCTAGTGTCATCCGTCGGAGTACAGACTCCTAAGCCTGTCAACCCTTAGCCCTTAGCCCCAAATCCTCAGCCCCTAGCCGTAAATCCTGAACCCTAAACCTTGAAGCCCTAAACCTCTAAGCCCAGAAGCCCGAAGCCCCACATCGCTATAATCGTTGCCCCTGCTCCCTAAACGCCTTCATTAATGCTGAATCCCTCAGCCTAAGTCGTTTAGGATTTAGGATTTGGGGCTTTCCAGTTTGCAAGTCCCACGCCCTTCAACCCGTTGAACCTAAACCTCTGAGGCCTAGCCCCTGAGTTTTCGATCTCCCAAAATGCCAACTGAACCATCATAGGGGCCCCTGTAAGTTGTAGCGATAATATGGGAACTAGCTTGGAATCACTGTCGAAATTAGCCTTATTAGAGGGCCCTTAACAGTGATCATAGGGTCCCTCTCGTGGTTTAGTATGGTCCCTTATGTAGTCCCTAATAGAGGCACCCATGTCCATTAACTTATGCAGGAAATATACCCTAAACCCTTATACCCTAAAGCCCCTAAACCCTATATACACCCCATTAAATTATGTAGGAACTGTTGACTGTAGCTCATAGAAAGCCTAAACCCTAAACCTTAGATATTGACTGTAGTTCATATACCCTAAACCCTAAACCCTGAA
>CAJNIZ010046452.1:26292-40175 GCA_905231905.1 Symbiodinium pilosum | reverse complement strand
CCCCCCCACCCTCCCAAAAAAAAAACAAGAAACCCGCAGACACACACACACACACACACTCACACAAAAAAAAAGGTGTTTAGGCACCACGTATATTCATGTGAGAAGCACAGGGTCTAAGCTTGGGGGGTTACGTTATCAAATGCCCATCGCCATAACTATGCTTGTACAGATGTCCCGCAATATATACTGGCTCGTACAGGAAATACTAACAGGTGGGGTGATGCTTTTTTAGGGAAGCCGTTATACGTGTGTGTATTCTGAAAGTTTCCTAAAAACAGGGGTCCCTCGATAGAGACCCCTGAATGGTCTTGTCCTTATCAAAAGGACCCCAAATGGAACCAGAATTTTGGACAAGCCCCACATGTGTATATTGCAAATCCTGCGTGTCCTAAGGCAACCGGAGGAAATCATCCACCTCTTCCGCCCCAATTTCTCCCGTAAAGACCACACGGTGGTGCAAGATCTCTTCCATCCACGCCAGAATCGCATAAACCCCGAATCCTATACACTAAGCCACAAATTCTAAACCCACAACCCTAACTAAACTCTGAATCCTAAAGCTTGGGTACCCCTGCTTGAACCCGCAGATGCGCTAGTCCAGGGCACAATCCCAGAAACAACAACAGTTTAGGGTTTAGGGCTTAGGGCTTAGGATTTATGATTTAGGGTTTAGCGTCTAAGGTTGAGAACAGGTCTGGAGTTTACTTACTGGTGCTTTCCGAAGAGTGGGGGAGTGAATATGAAAAAAACAGGGGCCTACATGATTACAAAGATCCTTTTGAAGTCTATTCGAGGTACCCTATAACCGCATCTGGAACCACAATATGAGAAATTATGCTATGATAGGTCTGATAGGGGTGGAGACTACGCAGAGAGCCACTCTCACTTGCCCTCAGCACCCATAAGTTTGGGATGTTGGGTTTCGCGGTTTAGGGTTCAGGGTTTACGGTCTAGGGGGCCAGGGCTTAGGCTAGTGGAGAATCACATTGGGGTTTAGGGTTTAGCCGCAGTCCCAACGCAAACGGTAAGGACCCTATAATTAAGATCAGTCATGCAGCTCATGTTATAGCTTGCTGTCACCAACACCCTCTTGCTACATAAGCTCACCTCCAGGCAAAGTTCTCTCAGCAGTAAAACAGCTATACTGCTCATTCAAATTTCCACGCACGAAGGCACAACTTTCAAAAAACATAGGGTCCGAATCCCAAACTCCTACCACTCAAAGCATTGCCCTAGGGCTCGGGTAACCTAAATCATAGAAACTGGGTTCTATATACCAAATAGTTACATGGCCCAATAATCTACAACTTCGGTAACTGGGAGCCCTAGGGATTAAACTTGTGAGAAGCCTTCAACTTTCGAGACCGCATCATCGCAGCAAAAGGACCCGAGAAAGCAGACCCCGTAAATTCTAGAAACGAGCCCAAAACCCAGAACCCTGCAAACCCTAGAATTATTGGTGGTTAGTAGGGAATGAGGGAATATCATCCCTTTACAAGCCCTATATAGAATTCTTATTTCCTTATTCGCTTCCAACCCTAAACCCTGAACTCGATTTCAGCCCTGTTTCTTCCCTTATTCCCTCCTAACTACCAGTAATACAGGGTAATTTAGAATATCTTCAACTCCCGCTTTAAAGCCATTCTGGCACTATGCCCTATATCTTCACCACCATTTAGGGTGAGGTCGGGTGACGTCGCTTTAAGTTACCCACTACTCCCGTATTCCCTACTAACCACCAGTAAGTAAACCATACAACCCCAAATCCAAAACCCTATATATCCCTATATAACCCCTAGATAACCCCCTATGTAACCCCTATATGAGCTATAGTAAACTCCTAATATCCCCGTAATAAGCCCGGTAATAGTCCCCTACATAACCCCCTTTAAGGAGTTTAGACCCTAAACCATAAAACCTAATCCCTAAACCCTAAACCCCTATATCCCCCTTTAAAAGGGTAACCTGCGCCACCGCTCGGGCCGGCTCCATCGGAGCCACTTGGTCCAGGTCCACTGCCACCAGGGGCTGTGCCATAGGGACAGAACCTAAGGTTCTGAGGGTTTAGAGTTTTAGGTCTTCGGGGTTTAATATGAGGGTTTAAGGGTTTAGAGTTTAAGGTTTACGGGTTTAGGGTTACACCCTACTAAACCCTAAGGTTTCCTCGTATCTAGTTGGGTTCTGGGATACCCAAAACCGGAACATGATTTTGATCTTCCGTCCTAAATGGGTAAGAATTCTAGTACGCTCTACCGAGTCCTACCGAAGGTGTAGACTCTAGGGCTTTTCGGGTTTAGGATTTAAGGTTTGGTGTCTTGGGTTGGGGGTTCCAAGGATTTCGGCCTAGGTTTCAGGATTTGGGAATGAAGGTTTGATGTTAAACCCTAAACCCTTAACCCTTAACCCTAAACCCTAAACCCTAAGTTGGGGTTCAGCGTTTGGGATTCCCAAGTTGGGGTTGTAGGCCCCCTGAGGTAGATAGAATATTAGGATTAGATTGGGTTTATAATGGGATAGTGGAAAAGAAAAGGGGAAGCGGTTTTTTAGGGTTCAGGGTTTAGGGTTTAGTGTATAGTCCCCCTCAAGTAGATAGAATATGGCTTTGGGTGTATTCTACTAAGATCCCCATATTCTATCTACTTAAGGGGGACTATATACGCGGTGCCTAGCTTATCCGCTACCTCCAGCAAAATTCCTTTGCAAATCCTTTATGACCATAGTATTCTAGACGACCAAATTCCATGCCATAATGTACTTAGCATCATGCAAGATTTGTAGTATTAAGCATCTATGTTTGTACGGCAGGATGGAAGGTCCACGGTTGAAGGATTGGGACTAGGGCCTAGGATCAGGAAGTTGCGCTAAGAAATGGGAAGCAGCTTCTCAAGCTAGCGGCTTCTCGATCAGGATGGGGTGTTCAATGTCTGAGACTACCTAGACCCCCCAAGTACCCTAAGAATAGGTCTATGTAGCTTCTATTTGGGGATACCTAGGGTCTACAGAGGGTACTTGAAGGGTCTAGGTAGCTGCAGTTTTGCTGTCTGGTTTTTCAAAACATCAAATTTGAAGTAATCTAAATACTCGACTGTGGTCCTGAGGTACTACATATGTGTAATTGTCAAAATTATGGTCCCTTTTTGGGTCCCCTAAATTAGGCCCCGTATTAGGCTCCGTATTATAATAGGGACCCAAAAAGGGACCATAATTTTGACAATCCCCCATATAGGGTCCCTTATTAGAGCCATTAGGGAAAATATTAAATATCCCAGGGACCTACCCAGTTGTGTAGGAGGTAAGCAAATCTTCAAGCGTCGTCTTGGGGATCCTGCATACCAAGACTAGACCTTGAACCCTTAAGGGTTTAGGGTTTTTCTTTGAGGGTTTTGGGTGTTTTATATAGGGGCTTCAGGTTTAGGATTTAGGGGTTCAGGACACCACACCCTAGTGCTAAAAACCTAGTAGAGGGCTTCTGCTAGGGAACTGAAGCTAAGTAACCATTCTGAAGAAACAGCTTTATGTCCTCTGTGTGCATTACATGGTCACATAATTTACATTCCTTAGCAGAAAGCCCCTGGATCACCCCAGTTTCCACTTCATTCTCCACGCTCTTTCAATTTGATTCCCGCACCCGGAACTCTGAACATGAATCCCCAAACCCTAAACCACTCCAACTCTAAAAAAGTAGTTTCCATGTTCTTTTCCATTATCCCTTTATAACATACAACCCCATATTGTTCCCCATATCACCCCAACTCTGTAACCTTCAAACCGGACCCGGTCAGAGTTGCTGCGCGCACGGTATGCAGAACGGTCGTGGAGTTACAGGAGTCCAGCGCCCCTCTTCAGATTTCTCAGTGTCGTCCGCATCCTCGATTGGCTTCAGCTCCCAAATGCCTCCAGGCGGGTGTAGGTCCCCAATACTTCCGGGTTTTGGGGTTTAGGATTTAGGTAGGGATTGGGGTTTAGCTTACCGGGAATTAAGCGAATATACTATACAGGGATTATGTAGAGATTGTATTCCCTTCCTCCCTATTCAACCCCAGTAAGTTTGGGTCAAGGATAATACCTCTCACAAGGACAACGGTATCATGTGCTTGTACTTTCATAAACACTTTCTCGACATATCTGAATATGAAACTCTAGGGTCACCAAATACTCCTGTTTTGAAGGAGTCTAAGCCTGCATACCTACACCCAAATCACATATCTCCATAGCCCTTTCAAAAGGTTGCACGGGTGCCTGTATCAGGGAAATTTAGAATAATTTCAATACCCCCCCCCCTCCCCCCCAATTTAAGGCCATTTTGGTACTATTCCCTATGATTATGTAAGCCACCCTTTACGTAAAGTAAGGTCGAGTGAGGTCGCTATAGATCGCCCAGGTGCATTTGGAGAAGCCCATTACCAGTAGCTAGTTTACAGATGGGTAGCTTTGAAAAACTCAAAAGGACTCCTAGAAGACTCGGTTGCTGTTAAGGAACTTAAATTAAATTACCATAATGGGTATATATAGTAAATAATCGGGTTTCCCCAATATATTAGCTTGATTTAAGTTCCTTAACAGCAACCCAGAAGGCCCTAGGTCTAGGGTTGAGGGTCGAGGTGATACATGGTGGGTTCCATGAATCAAGGATGCCGTTTGAAAATCTCCCGAATAAGGATTGTAGAATATTGGGCTCTATATCCCAATTTCGGGAAGCTACCATAGTCTGATGTAAGAGTGGAACGGAAAACCTATGATGTGGAAGACTACGCACCGGTCAATGTGTCCACCTGCAATGGGCTTCTAATACTTGGGTTGTTGTCAAAATTATGGTCCCTTTTTGGGTCCCTAGTATAATACGGCACCTAATATTTTGGGTACCCAAAAAGGGACCATAATTTTGACAACCACCCACTTGGAGAAATCCCAAGGTGCCTCCCAAGCGAGCTGCCTGCGCACGGCTGTGGGTCACTACCACGGCAGTGCCTCCACAGTGAATGTACAGGCAGTAGGGCTGTCCCTACAAACGAAATTCTTACACTGGATATTAAGAGCCACGGTCACGACTGGCTGCTTCTGCTATCAGGACTTTGAGCTTCGAGATCTGGAGCAGAGCTTTGGGGAATGGGGTTAAGCTGTTACTATTGCTTGGACTTGGAATCAAGGCTCATCACATGTTTAGCCATTGCTAGCTCGCCCCTGTGCGTTTTGGGGGCTTACTGGTTTAGAGTTCTAGGCTCTAATTCTTCCTGCTACCACTCCTATACTTACTCTGAGGTTGTGATAAACGCTGTCCTCATTGCTGAAGCCCTTATACTTCGTCAATGTCATATTACTATTACCAGCAACGTGACGATCTATCGTGCTTTTTGATGGCTGCTGATGCTACTTGCTGCAGTGGCACCATTATATAGAAAGCTAAACCACAAACTCTTAACCCTGATCTTACTAATGACTGCTAATGCAGTATGCTGTTTGGATTCTTACGCTTGTTTGGAGGCCATGCTACTGATATCCTGCGAAATAACTATGGCAATAATCCATGTATAACCATGCTGATTAGTTCTGATATCCCTGGATTAAAGCTACAGCGACTCAGTAAGCTTTACATCACGCGTGCAACCCCCCCTCTGCCCCCGCCCAAACTTCCCAAAATCCTAAGCCCTAACCCCCAAAACACCAAGCAGTCAACCCTGTGCAGCTCCACCCTAAACCCTAAACCCGAAACCCTAAACAACCCTGTGCAGCTCCACAGCACAACGGCCTCCATGTTGCAGGAAGCTCTCCAGGGAGGCCTCTACCTGACCCACATTACATTAGGGAGAAAAAAGGATCCTTTTTACATAAATATAAGGAATCCCATACCCCAAAAAGTACAAAGTTGGATCCCTAAACCCAATATATCCCTATAATCTCCCTATAATATCCCTACATAACCCCTATGTCCCCCCTTTAAAAGAATCCCTAACATTGATCCAGTCTACGCGTGCAGTGGCGTCATCATCCAAGGCAGAGGTAGGCTCGTCCAGAAGCAGAACGCCTTGGTTTAAAGGGTTTAGGTGTTTAGGGGTTCAGGGGTTTAAAGGTTTAGGGGTTTAGGGCTTTTAAAGGTTTAGGGGTTTTTAAGGTTTAGGGGTTTAGGGGTTTAAAGGTTTAGGGGTTTAGGGCTTTTAAAGGTTTAGGGGTTTAGGGGTTTTTAAGGTTTAGGGGTTTAGGGGTTTAAAGGTTTAGGGGTTTAGGGTTTGAAGGTTTAGGGGTTTAGGGTTTAAAGGTTTAGGGGTTTCGGGTGTAAAGGTTTAGGGGTTTCGGGTGTAGAGGTTTAGGGGTGAGGGTTTAGGGGTTTAAAGGTTTAGGGATTTAGGGTTTAAAGGCTTAGGGGTTTCGGGTGTAAAGGTTTAGGGGTTCGGGTGTACAGGTTTAGGGGTGAGGGTTTAGGGGTTTAGGGTACAGCAATAAGAGGATTTCGGTCACCCCATTAGGACCCTATGATTAATCATATGACTGCAATATCATACGGCTTGGGGTTACCGAAATTCCTTTCCCCTCTAAAGCCCCAAAAATAGTATGAGGTGTTGGAAAATGCTATGCTATTGTTAGATAAGGAAACGAAACATGCACTGCTTAACTAAATCTATCGGGGGCGTTAGCATACTGCAGAAAGGCAACCTCTACACGAGCTATAGTTTAGACTCCTAATACCCTCCTCAATAACCCCTATAATACCCCCCTAAATAATCCCCTATATGGGCCCCCTTTGAGGAATTTTGACTATAGCCCATATGAGTAATGTTTTTTGGCGGTTTTTATCCAGTAAGATTATACTCCTTATACAAAATACTATACCCCAAAGGAGGATATAATCTTACTCTATATTGGGTACCATACCCTAAACCCTAAACCCTATTGGGTACCATAGTATCCCCAAATAAAATACTGCTCATATAAGTGTATTTATCCTTCCCTCAAATTAATACGGGAACCGATAAGGATCCTTTGTAGACAACTGAGAGGGCCAGGGAGAAGAAGTAGCTTGATCAGGGTTTAGGGTTTAGGGCTTAATGATACTTATAAGCTACATAGTAACACCAGCGGTCTCCATCATCAACCTACTTACCAAGTCCCCCTGACCCTTAAACGCTAAACACCCTAAACCCTAATCCCTAAAGCCTAGTCCCTAGACTCTCAACCCTAGTCCCTACACTCCGAACCCTAAACTCGTCTCTTCAACCAGGGCCTGTGCAGGGTTCATGTTCGGTTGGCAGGGGGATAACCCCTGAACTCCGGAAAGTATAGGGCCTAAGCCCAAAAAACCTAAGGCAAGCTAAACTAAACCCTAAAACTCACATACCAGTAAGGGAACTTCGGGTTTAGGATTTAGGGATTAGACCCTCTGAAAGCCCTGCACCATCCAGAAGCAAATGCTCTGGGTGGGTTAAGTCCCAGACCCTACATCCTAAACCCTAAACTCTAAATCTCTGAACCCTAATCCCTAAACCCTTAGGTAGCTACTAAATCCCAACCTTCAGGTAAAGTCCCAGACACGAGGGTTTGATGCCAAGGCCAAACAAAGAAAGAGGCGCTGCGCTTGGCCTTTCAGGGCTTAAGGGCCGATGATTGCGGATGTAGGTGTCAGGGTTTAGGGTTTCAGGTTTGGGGTTCTGAAGTTTTGGTCTTGTGAACTTCGAAAGCCGAAACTTCTGAACCCTAAACCCTTAACCGTTTCAGGTTGGCAGTCGGTTTCAGCTCATGGCTCTAGGGTTTTATAGGGATTATATAGGGGACTACTATAAGGGTTATGAGGCGGGATACTAGGAGTTTAGACTATAGCTCATACTTCCTCAACCGCTAAATCCTACTCCAGGACACCTGACCTCCTCTGAACCCAAATCCCTAAACCCTTAACTTAACTCTGAAGCCCTAGACTCCCTAGACCCTAAACCCTAGATCAGAAGCTTGAAGATCCTAAACTCAAAGCCCAAAGCCCTAAATCACTAAACCCTAAACCCTAAATATATATATATATATATCTATCTATCTATCTATCCTTATTCCCTAGAAGCCTAAAATCAAAATCCCCCGCCGGTGCTGAGCTGGTTCCAGGGTTTCGAGAAGAGCTGCAGGTCCATGCCCCAGTCCTGTTGTAGAACCCAGATGAGGTTCTGGAGGTTTAGAGCTTCGAAAGTTAGGAATTTGGGAATTCAGGGTTTAGGCCTTTAGGCATCTATTGTTTAGGAAATGTGAGGAATTTAGGGTTTAGGAATTTAGGGTTTAGGTGTTCAGTCCTCTTCTTGAAAAGCAAGTGCAAGACAGGTTTGTCTGAGCTTTTTAGCCGTTCTGACCCAAGCGCGAGCCCTCTAAGTCCTCGGATATGGTCATACATGGTCTATCAATTCTTAATAATTCTGATGACGGTGCATGCACAGAGAACAACTCACAACAAAACCCCAAAACCCTAAACCCTAAACCCTCAACCCAAGCCCCAAAACCCAAAACCCTGAACCTTAAACCCCAAATGCTCCAATGCCGTTTTGCCTGATAACAGGGCACGGAATTCCGTCCCCCCCTCCGCCGGCAGCAGGGAGATCCCCTCCCCTAATTAAAAGTCGGCACTAGGTTTAGGGTTTGGGGTTTGGGGTTCATCCCCTCCCCTAACAAGAAGTCGCCAGCATCTAGTAGTGAAGATTCCCCCTCCTGTACACAATGGCACTTTATGGCCAGCATGTTTCAAGGCTGTTCTTTGGGGAAGGGATTTGTAGGGTTCTTAAACAGGATGTGAAGCACGATCCTTAGATATCCCCAATGGCATCCTTCGTTTCTGCAACCCTACAGCCTAATTCCCCCACTAGCACTAAACCCTATATACCCTATATACCTATATAACATATAGTTACTATACCCTATATGCCCTGTATAGTTATTATATACACCCTTGATGCTCAACATATTCTTGCACGGAGTGATATTGGCCCCGTCGGTCCAACAGCAGCCCCTCCGCTGTTCGCTGCCTCGTCTCTTTGAGGAAACCGTAGAAAACCATTCAGGGTTGGTTTACCTCTTTCCCAAAATCAACATGGAAGCCCAAAAATGCTTTAAAAAGGCTAATGTCCTTTAAAGAAATTGGGCTACATGGACATCCTTGGAGACAAGCTATACCCCTAAAACCTTAAATAAAGCGTTAAGGTTTACGCCTTCTGGTTTGGAGGGCTACAGGGTGCCAGCCATAGAGGGTCCTAAGAAGCCCTAAGTCCTAAACTTGGGTTGTATGAGGTGTACAATAGATTCTGCGAGCCACTTCAAAGGGTTTTGATCAGAAAGGGTTTGGGTCAATTTTGGATTCCAAGTTTAGGAGCCTATAGGGAGACTATTTTGAAAATCTGACCGATTTTGGGCAGTTGCGGGCTTAAAGTTAGAGAAACTCCTGTCAGTTAGAATGACAATGGAAACCCCCACACCCTAGACCCTAGAACCTAAAATCCTAAACCTCGCCATAGAGCAATGAAATCCTAAAGCTTAATCCCTACATCCCGTACCCTAAACATGTACGTAGCCCAACTTAGCTCAGTTGCAAGTTGGGAGCCCCTGACAGCCGCGACGCTTCTTCCGCAAGGTCTCTGCAACAGCCCTCCATAGGAGCTTTGGGCACGGCCACCTGGGTGTGCAGGGTTGGGGCTTTTGAGCCCTAAGCCGCCCTAAACCCAAATTCCGAAATCCTAGATGCTAAACCCTAATTCCTAAACCCTAAACCCCAAATCCTAGATCCTGAACCCTAAATCCTAAACCCTAAACATCACCTGGCCACGTATCGCACCTTCTGGCGCCAGATTCGGCCACGCATCGTGCGAGCGGGCACGCCCTCCAAGCTCAGTTCACTCTCCTGGGCGAATATAGAGGCCCGAATAATTACCAATTTCCGTTTGAGGTCCATTTGAGGTACCCTATACTATAATTATACAAGGAATATGGAACCCATAATATTGGTAATTATTTAGGCCCCTATATGGTAAGTTCCCTAAATAAGGGGACTCAAATATAGACCCCAATATACTATAATCCCTATTATAGGGACCCCCAAAAAGGTACCCCTAACTTTGGGAAACCCCTATATAAAGTGTTTGGGGCCCTGATCTAGGGCTTGGGGTTTCTCACTTAGGTAGTATAGGGCTTAGGTGTAAGGATGAAATTTTGGGGGCCGAGGGAGTTAGATTTGGGATTAAGGGTTTAGGTTTTAGGGTTTCGCGCTGAAGGTTGTAGGGCATGTTTCAGGCTTAGCCGGGCCTCTTTATAGATGCTGGTTCTTGGTTGTTAGTGTGGGTGAAGGGATCTGCTCAGGGTTTAAGGTGTAGGGTGTTCAAGTCTACGGTTTTGGCCTTAAGGTCCTGAGGCCTCTATGAACCTTCTCAGCACTATTCTTGGCCCTACTCTTTTTTCAACTAGGTATGTACTATAAGCATGCTATGTTTGGTTGCTGGGGTAGGTTTGGGGGGCTCTGGAAGAAGTTTATGCGGCTGCAGAGGCGTCATATCGGGATGAAAGGTTAAAAATGGGAGATATGTTTCCAACCTACACTCCCCCAAACCAACATGGAAACCTATATGAGCCATAATCTAAACTCCTAGTATCCCCTTAATAACCCCTATAATAGTCCCCTATAGAATCCCTTATATAACACCCTTTAACGAGTTTAGACTATAGCTCATATGGCCCCCTTAAGAAAAACTGTAGTATAGAACCTTTCTTGGGTTTCCAACCCTAAACCCTAAACCCTAAACCCTTTCTTGGGTTTCCATGTTAGTTTCCGGGAGTGTACCTGCCTGAACCCTAAACCCAAAGCCTCCAACTCCTCAGGCCTAGCTTTAGGGTTTAGGGTTTAGGGTTTAGGGTTTAGGAGGACCCCCCACCCTGTAATAGTGACTATCAGGGATAATAAGGATTATATTAGGGTCCTATTATATTCCTATTATATCACTATTAGAGGGTGGGGGGGTCCTCCTAAAATATAACCCTGTATATCCGTTTATAAAACCCTCCTATATATGTTTAAACATTCCTAATTAAGCCCCCCAAAACCTTAAACCCTGAAAACCCCAAACGTAAACCCCAAACCCGCAAAACCCAAACCCTAAACCCCGACCGAGGCTCCCCGGGCTGGGGCAAAAGCTCCGCCAGGGCCCGCAGCAAGGTGCTCTTGCCCGAGCCGCTTGGCCCCAAAAGGCAGGCCACGCCTTGATCATTGCAAGGGGATGATTGTTCGGTGTGGGGTTTGGGGTTTGGGGTTTTAGGGCTTTAGAGTTTAGGGTTTGGGGTTTAGGGTTTAGGGTTTGGGGTTTAGGGGTTTAGGGTTTAGGGTCTGGGGTTTAGGGGTTGGGTGTAGAGTTTTGGGTTTTGGGCTGTTTCGGACCTAGGAATACTTAAATTAAGCTACCTAATATGTATATAGTAAATAACAATGTTTTCAATGTTATAGAAACATAATATAGATAACCTAACAGCAACCCAGTTATATGGAGGCTAGAAGGAAAGAAAACGGAAACTAGGGAGCTTCGAAGTGACTATAGGGGTCATATAGGGGGAGTGGCAAAGAAATGGAGACTACTAGGGGTTTAAGGTTTACGGTTTACGGGTTCCCTTCCAAGTGCACATAAGGGCTGTACAGGGACCAGCAGGACATGCAGGGGTAGGTTAGGGTTTAAGGATTAGGGGCTATAGAGGGATTAATGACGGGTTCAGGGGTTCCTTCAAAAGGGATATAGGATTGAAAGAGGGGGTTAAAGGGCTTTGGGGCTGGAATCATGGATGGTTTTTAGGGCTTAGGGATTATAAACTGAGTAGAAAAGGAAATGGAAACTAGGGATCTTTGAAGGGATTTTGGGGGTCATATAAGGGGGGTGAAAAGATCATGGAGACCACTAGGGGTCAAGGGTTACACCTAGGGTTGAGGGGGTTGCATAGGGGTTATAGGGATATACAGGGGTGGGTTTAGGGGTCGAGGTTTGGGGGTTGAGGCTTTAATGTTTAGGGATTGAAGGTTTAGGGTTTAGGGCTTCGGGTGTGGAGCTTTAGCTGCAGGCTTCGGGCCTAGGTAAGAACGCGCAAAATGGTCTGCCAGACATGGGGTGTGACTTGTCAAGGATCTGTGAAAGCCATGTGGCTGTTTCCTTTTCCTGGTACAACCGAATAAGAATAGGTTCCTCCCAAAAGCATAGTGTGGGTTACGATGTCCTTTTAACTGCTGCTCATGAGCATGTGGATACTTTTGCGACATGTTTGAGACAATTGCTGCACTTCAGCGCAACCAGAAGGGCCCTCCATCCCTGATAATGATAACACGTTGTGATAAATTGATATTGTTGAGGATTTGCTGCTCAGAGGGGGGTATCATTATAGATTTCCACAAGCTTGAAAGTCTGAGCCGTCACTAACTGAGTAACAAGCAAACAAACTAGCTAACTAACTAACCAACCCGCTGACTGACTCACGAACTACCTAAACCGCAAAGGCAAGACCTGCAACATGCCCAACCACCACGGCTGGTCGGTATCTCTGTTTTCCTAAACCCCAAATCTAAACCCCGAAGCCCAAAACGCAAATTTCGATGTAGTTCTAGGCGCCACCCCGCGGAACCGCAAAGTCCACGTCCTTCAGCAGCACAGCGCCTCTATGCGTGGCTGTTGATACTACGCTCACAAGTGAACATTAAGTTTAAGGTTGTTGTAGGGATAGCCCTCAACCCTAAACCCTAAACCCTCAACCCTAAACCCTCAACCCTGAATCCTAAACCCTATACCCTCGTGCCTAAACCCTCAACCCTCAACCTTAAACCCTATATGAGACCCCTTTTTCAGGAACACCCAGGCCTCCCTCACTTCCACCCTCACGCAAAGCGTTGGCCCGGAAGCGGAAGAATCCCCAGCCATCGGACGGCAAATCCTGCTGCCTTGCTGTTGGAGGTTCGTACAAGGTTTAGGGGTTTAGGATTTAGGATTTAGGATTTAGGGTTTAGGGGTTTAGGGTATAAGGTTTTAGGGTTTAGGGGTTTAGGATTTAAGATTTAGGGGTTTAAGGTTCAAGATTTTAGGGTTTAGGGGTTTAGGGGTGTAGGATGTAGGGTTTAGGGTTTAGAGCTTAGGGTTTGGGGTTTAGGGTTTAAGGTTTTAGGGTTTTAGGATTTTAGGGTTGAGGGGTTCATATGGGAGATTCAAAAATATTAGGTGTATTTTTTAAGGGCCCCCATAAAAAGCATCATAGGGGGTATAATAAGGTCATTGAGGGGTATAATAAAGTCATATATGAGCTACAGTCAAAGCTCCTAATATACCCCTTAATAACCCTGCTCCCATTATATATGACCCCCCCCCCTTTGAAGAGTTTAGACTATAGCTCATATGGGCTGAGGAACCACCTAAGGGTTTTAGTTCTAGTGCTTGAGGTCCATGGGTAACACTGTAGGGTTAGGGGGGTTTAGGGGTCATGGGACGTAGGAACTACCCAAATGCCTCGGAATTAGGGCTTGGGGAAACAAACAAGAAAAGGTTTGCAGCAAAAACGGTGTTCTTCATGATAACATGCGAAGCTTGAGCGCACAACATTATACTGATAGTTGACTACTCAAGAGTGAGAAAGGTAGCATACCTACCCTAAGACTAAACCCCAAAGCTCGAACCCCACACCCTTTACCCTAGACCCCAAGCCGCAAAACCCTAAGTCCTACACATCAGACCCTGGACCCTAAGCCCAAAACAATCCCAAACCCGCAGCCCCCCGAACCCAAATCCCCGCATCCTCTGCCCCAAACCCCAAAACCTTAACATCCCAACCCCACACCCCTAAAGTAATTTCGTGGCTACAAAAAAACCGAAAACCGGAATCCCTAAAGCATAAGCCCCAAGCCCTAAACCCTA
>CAJNIZ010046452.1:0-23200 GCA_905231905.1 Symbiodinium pilosum | reverse complement strand
CCCTAAACCCTAATCCCTAGACCCTAAACCCTAATCCCTCATCCCTAATCCCTAAACCCTAATCCCTAAACCCTAGACCCTAAACCCTAAACCCTAATCCCTAAGCCCTAATCCCGAAAGGTACAGAAACCCTATAGTCCCCCTTGAGTAGATAGAATAGAGCGTTTAGGATTTAGGGTTTAGGGTTTAGCGGTATAGTCCGCCTTAAGTGGATAGATTATGGGGTGTATGGGGATCTTTTTATACTATACCCGAAGCCATATTCTATCTACTTCAGGGGGACTGTAAACCCACAAGCAATTTCATGTCCAGGTCTTTTTCAGGTATCATATACCATAATGTCACAGGGCCCCCCCATGGTTGGGGCGTCCCTTCTTACAGGGCCGACTCCTCGAAACTCACAGCGGTGTGACTGACTGTTTGAATCCTGGCAACCGCTTGGTTGTCTTCCATCCCTAACTAAAAGTTTAACTTCTAGCTCTGAAAATGAAATCAGGGAACCTCAAGTGTGTGCAACCGTCATAAGGTCTCACCTAGACTTCTCTGTGATCCATTCACTGCTTCAGGCGGTGCTAGTGAAAGGGGCAGCCCAGATTATCAGTGAGTAACTTCTGGCTGCGAACCCTCAACACCAGCAAATGACAAACACAGATTTCCTGTAAACTTACCCTGAGGGTCCGAGTACCTACGAGTAATCATCATATACTTACCTAAGCCTGTACTATAATTACTATTGCCCATTACCCAAGTTACTAACTATTGGGTACTTGGATCCTAAACCCTGCATACCCTTGTATATCCCTATATATCCCTATGCATCCCTATATTCCCCGGTTCATCCCTTTAAAGGGACCTCATTATTGGGTACTTTAACCCAACACTCTCTCTTTCTCTCTCGAATCCAACAAGCACGTCCAAGGCAAGACCGCCTGTCCGCAGCCCACGCCAGGATGGACACATGAGCTATAGGGTTTAGGGCTTAGGGTTTAGGGTTGAGGGTTTAAGGCTGAGGCTATAGGGGACTTAGTAAATCATCCCCATTATTATTAATCTACTTACTAAGTCTCCATGACCCTAAACCCTAAACTCTAAACCCTTGAAGCCTGAATAATACATAGTAGATTCCATTTTCTTTTTTCGCCTTAACCTACTTACTAAGTCTCCATGACCCTCCAAGTAGGGTTTAGGGCCTAAGCCCTAAACCTAACAAACATTCAAAACCCTAAGCCGTAAACTGTGTGTGTACGGCCGTGGATGCAGGCCTTGGTGATGGTTTAGGGTTTAGGGCAACTACCGCAGGGCTGGTATGGGCTCGCGTGTAATGCTGTTTTGGATTTAGGGTTTGGGGTTTAAGGGTCTTTAGGAGGGGGTGTTTAAGGTTTAGGCTTACCCCCAGAACTTATAAGGCTCCACTTGGTTCTCCGTTGGCGGGGTCCACACCCTCACCCTCCCTAAACTGCCTCATCTCAAAACCTTAAACCCTAAACCCTAAACCCTATATAATCCCCTGGATAACCCCTCATAGCTGATAACCCTAAACCCTAAGCTCTAAGCAACCCCAAACATCTCCCAAGAGCTGATAAGCCGTGGAATCGCAAGCCTCTGAGCCCAATGCACTTTTTCGACTTCTTCTTGTTCATGTGCTCATTGTCAACCTTGTAGAAACTCCCTAAGGGTCCATGTACCCAATAATTAGGTACTTGGGTTTAGGGCAATAGTAATTGTAGTTTGGGGTAAGTATATGATAATTAGGTACTTGGACCCTTAGAAACTCTAAACCCTAAACCCTAAACCCTAGGTCTAATTCCGAGGGAGATTTCCTCCGTTCACAGAAGGACGCCGAAGCGAAAAGGGTTCTGGGACATAGTTGGGTTCGGGTTTAGGGTTTTAGGCCCCCACGGATTTACGGATCCGTATCTCTTCTGGTCACCATTAGCGGGTAGGGTCCCAACTGAAGACATACCATAGTACAGTCATATGAGCCATAGTCTAAACTCCTAGCATCCCCTTTAATAAGCCGTATAGCAGTCCCCTATATTATCCCCCGTATAACTCCCTTTAAGGAGTTCAGACCCTAAACCCTAACCCCTAAACCCTGTATTATATAATCCCCTATATAAACCCCCTTTAAGGAGTTTAGACTATAGCTCACATGTAAGTGCAACATTGGTGCTTATTTGGGCTTCTACCTTGATCCCATGGCTGAAGCACTAGGGATATGGCGGGCCCAATCAGAGGCGCGATTTAGGGATTAGGGATTACGGTTTAGGGTATATGGCACTCAAACTTACAACTGGGTCCCTCATGAAAGAAGATTCTACAGGTATGGGAATCTCACTGATCTGCTAGTATACACCGCTAAGCCTTGTAATAACCATGTTCCTAGCTATGTAATAACAACATGAGAAATCTTACTATCATTTGCTGCGCAGTCGTTGTCACAGGCACGAGGTCAGACTTCATTCATTGCTGGGGCAACATAGAATCACTTGTCCATGAAGGACAACTACTCCCCTGCCCCTGATATTAAAAAGCAACCACTCCGTGATACTAAGTAAGTATTTCCGATACGGTATAGAGTAATCTATTCGGAGTATGTAATATTGGGGAGTGGGGGGGGGGTGTTTAATATAAGGGGGAGGATTGCATGCTGCCGAATTTCTGACAATGGGGTGCCACCCTGTGTGTGTGTGTCCCAAAAGCAAGCAGAAGGCTGAGTGATGTCACGCCTGTCGTGTCCCCAACCCCTGGGCCCTGAGACAAAATGGGAATGTAGGGGCATGGTTCACTGGTCTACACTTATGGTAGTGCAGGTTATGCGGGAATGGTCAGAACATGTTCAGGCTTCTAAATCATTTGCACCCTTGTCGCAACCCAAAACCCTCACGCTGCAAATAAGCAGAAACTGTATAGAGCCTGAACATGTAACCAAATCTTCAAACACAAAACCGCTCAACACAAGCACACAGCTCTAGACATGAACCCTTTGCAAGATTCACGTTACCCTAAACCTCTAAGCCCTAAACCCTCAACCCTAAACCCTACCCGAAACCAAAGAGCCAAGCCGCCACGCTTGAGTCCCAGGTCACCTGGCTACGCATTGAACATTTTGCTGCTTCCAAGCTGTCAAGGACACCCGCACACGGACGGGTCCCGAAGCTATATATAACATGGGCTATAGCGATTTGCAATAGGGCTAGAGCGTAATCATAAGTCGTAAAACGTCTAGGTTGTACAAGGGTATGAGGTCCATATAGGCATCCTTTAAGGGTACCCATGCGATGACTTCCCACAAAGAGGGGTGGGAAGTTACATGTTCAGCATTTGCGTGTGCCCTGGCCCGTCAGCTGTACCACGAAGAGGATGCCCATGCTAAAGCTGTCATGCTTGGTGCTGCAAACTCCAAGGCTCTCTATGAGGTGGTTGCGCTGGGTGCGGCGCAACCAACATGTGCTTACTGTGGGCATGCAGTACCCGCACACTGGCTTCACATAGCTTGGGAGTGTGTCGCGTGGCCTGACGGCCGGCCTCACCCGCCGAAAGACCCAGTTCAACAGCGCCTGGGGTGGCCTGCGCCGCATGACACCAAGGAGAGGGCGCGCTCTGTGCTAAGATGGCTTGCGCGCCTGCGTGCCGTCTTGCTGCAAGAAGAGTATGATACCTAAGCCCAGCTCTGCGCTGTTGCGAGGGAGTGACTTGATGTGCCGCGTGTAAAGTGTGTTGCGCTGCAGCGACACCTGTTGTTGATATGAAGCTGGCTCTCTTGCCTTTCCAGGAACTTTTTCTGTGACTGCTGGAGTCTTCTCAGGAAAGCGCGGGCGGTTGCACCCAATGGTGTATCGTCATGCCAAGATATCATCAGCATTTCTCCTCGGTTTTGATGCGATGAAGAACTGTGGTCAACAATGACACTTCGGGTTTCGGGCTGAGTGTTCAAGCTTTGTACCTTCTACCCAGGGAATTCCGATATTCTAGCATAATCTAGTATACCAAGGTCATCACGAACTTTTTGTATCAACATAAGAATCGACAGAAAACTCTGCTACGCAAGTAGGTATCCTTGGAAATGATCAATCCAAGCAAGCAGCCATTGCGAAGGCTAGCCTTCATGTAGGTTTCTCCCAAGATTGGTAGCATGTGTTACTTGGAGGTCCCATGGCGAATACGCAGATGCTGTGCACTGGCGCAGGTGCGCTTGCAAATCTGGGTTGCTGTTCAGGAACAAAAACTAAGTTACCGAATTTTAGGTATTAGCAAATACTGGGGTTTCGCTACTTTAGTAGCTGAATTTACGTCCCCTAACAGCAATCTAGAAGCGTGGCGCACTTCCAGTGGTCGTGGCCGAGGACGGTACCAAACCCAACTCCAGCGGTTCAGGTTTTTTGTCTGTCGGACCTTGTCTACATGGATCCTGTAACGAAGATGGCCTTACAGCGGGGTCCTGTAGGGTTTAGGGCTTAGCCCAAGGAATAGGAATCGACTTCCGAACTTCAATAACCTTGACCTCTCACATTGAACCCTAACCTTGAACCCTAAACACTTCGCCCAAGCCCTTAACCCTAACCCTAAACCCTCCAAACCTTCAGTACCCGGCATCTGGAAATTGAGGCGAAGCCCTGCGACAGCCAGGAAATCAGAACCCCCCCTTATTGATAAACCATAACAACCCCGCCCCTCCCCTTAATAGGGATTATAATGGGGATCCTCATATAAAGGCCCTTAGGAGGAGGTGGTTTATTAAATAGGGGCCTACATTACACCCCTAAAACCCCTAAACCTGAAAACCTAAACCCTACAGCCTGAACCTAAGCCTGGGAACAGAAGCAATCCTCTTCCTAGCTTCCTGAAGCAATCTACTTAAGAGGCCCAGTCTTAAGGGTTTAGGGTTCAGGGGTCTAACACCAAGCCCTAACTCAAGGGACTCCAAATAGCCCAATCTAGGTAAGGGTTTAGTGTTTGGGGTTCAGGCATTAAGGATCCAAATAGCCGAATGTAGGTAACATTTACAGACTTTAGGGCGCAATATACGTATTATGTGTATCGTTGGATCCTTAGGGTCTTTTACAGTACCCCTGAGGGTCCCGTGTACAATATTCGAATATTTTGGGAGTCCTAAACCCTAAACCCTAAACATTAAGTGCGGTCTTTAGGTTTGGGGGGGCATGATAGTTGGATACTTTGGACCCTTCGCATAAGGGTGCACTTTTTCTTCTTGGTTGAGGTGTATGAAAACACCCAGAACCCCTAGACATGGTTTAGGGGGTTTGAGATTTGGGGATCTAAGGGAATTATGCCTAACCTGCATGAGGCTAGGGACAGTGCCCGAACGCGACTACCAGGTCCACATACTCGAAATATTGGCCTTCAACACCGAGATACCAAATACCCAAAATACTGCCGCAAACCCAACTTAACCTAAACCCCAAACCCTAATCCGGCTCATGTCACCATTTGAACCTAGATGGCGTGGCCTATACTGCCCCAGTTCTTCAAAGGACTGAGGCCACAAATTCTTTATAACCGTACGGGCCACGCAATTAAGATGGGCTTGGGTACCACATCTGGTACCTGAAACCCTCATATTTGGATACTTGGACCTTTAAGGTATTGAATCTGCCTTGAATTAGGCTGCCAGAGCCTGTGTGCTCTGCAGGGACGCACTGTTGTGTCCCAAGAGCGGGGCCCCACATAACAAACCCCAGAATACGGGACGTATACGGACCTTCAAGGCCATATTGCAAGTTATTAAGGCTTATCAAGGAGCTATCTTGGGGTTGAAATGTGGGGGTATGATAGCTGAGCTTCAACCTTGCAATCTTCTACATATTGGAACAGAGCCCGCCAAACGCGTAACTTGGGGATAACCTACACGCAGGTTAATAGGGAATGGAGGGAACGCATCTTTAAAGTACTTCCTAACTAGCGCCGTGAAGTAGTCCCTAGAACTCACTTTTCACTGCGTGCGAACCACCACCAAGTAATGGTCCTAACCAATTGTTCAGCCTCCCTTGACGCTCCAAGCCCACAAATTATACCTAAGTTCGGCCCAGAAATCTATAAATTATCCCTAAACCCTGAACCCGAAACCCTACCTGCATTGGTCTACTTCCCTAAGGGTCCAAGTACCTAATAATCATATACTTACCCAAAACCTGTACGTTAATTACTATTACCAAAATCCCAAGTACCTAATTATTGGGTACTTGAACCCTCTGGGCTTGGGGCCACCTGTAGGGTTCAAACAGTACGCGCAATCATGCCGGTGCACGTTGTGCTGCGGACGCGGCTCCAAGACCAAATGCAAAGGACCTGGAAGAAGAATAAAGGGTTTGGGGTTTAAGGTTTAGGGCAGTGTTTGGGTTTTTTCCTATTTAAGATGTGTAAGGTGTAAGCCCTGAACAACACACACAAAACCCCAAACCTAGTAGACCCTGCACACTCAACACAAATCCCAAACACCTTACTCTCTAAATCTCACCTTGACTCACCTCGAGTCTGATTACTTGTAGGCCCCTGGCACTAGTAGACCTTTGAACCAGGAGTCGAGGTACCTATATGATATGGTCTATAGTCCCAGAGTACCTGTACTTACTACTTGGAGGGTCATGGACACTTAGTAAGTAGGTTAACAATCCCTATATGCCATAGAACAACCCCGATTTTAACCTACTTATTCAGTCCCCATGACCCTGAAACCTAAACCTAAATACTACATAGTAGTTTCCATTTTCTTTTTCTATTCAGAACCTCCTTACAGTGTCCCCATGACCCTCCAAGTGTAGGCACACCTTTCAGCCCAAAAGTTACCTGGACACTTATGGCCACGGATCTTCAAGTCTTGTCATCCTGAAGTCTTAAGGCTTGGAGCTTAGTGCTTTAAACCCTAAACCCTAAACCTTAAACAGGGGTTAGGGTTTGCGGGTTAGGGGTGTAGGGTTTAGGTGTTTGGGAGCTTGGGAGTCCTGGAGTCGATTTCCTCCAGGACAAGCTTTACACTTCGGAGCACGAACAACTCGGTGCAAAACATCAGTGTTATAATACGGTACCTAATATTGAGGGTACCCAAAAAGGGACCATAATTTTGACAACCACCCATCTGTTCTTTCCCACCTCTGCATACAGTGTGTGGCGACACGCCCTCAAAAGCAGACTCCCTGATCGGGCTGGCACGCAACCTGAAACCGCATAAAGTAGGGCCCCCAAAACTGAAATAATCCATGGGGCTATTGCTGCCGTTCCTGGTGGTTCGCAAACCCTAAACCTTAAACCCACAGGTTCAAGGCTCATTCCTTGCCATGCCGTGCGGGTGGTAAGCACATTTCCCACCAGAGTGTTTCAACTGGCATGTGGTAGTAAACCCAAACCCTGAAACTACCCAGAGGCTCCTATGTAGTGCCTTTTTGGGTTTGCTATGTTTCTTGGTAAGGGGTTATCAGGTACTACGCAGAAAGGAACTACATGGGAGGGTCTGGGTAAGTATCACGGGCCATCTTCTGTGTGAAGTGCCATTTGAGAGGAGGTCGTGTGAGGCCGTTCGTTTAGGGTTCAGGGTTGTTCGGTTACAGACGCCAATTTATGAGATTTTTACTGTTATGGTGAAAACTATTCGTACCATCACAAACCCCAAGCCCTAAACCGCTATGACTGTTCTGATTACGATCATAACTGCGAGGCGGGCTACTAACATGCTCGGCTCCCCAGTAACCCCCTACTGACAAGGGTACCCTTTGCGCTAAATCATAATGTGGAGGCACCAAAATTGTAAAAAGTAAAAAACCTTGAACCCTAAACCCCTAAACCCCTAAACCCTAAACCCCTAAACCCATAAACCCCTAAACCCTAAACCTGGGGTACCTAGCATGGCAAGCCCGGGAGCGAGAACCTCATTCCCAATCCGTGCAGCCTTATTTAGGGTTTAGGGTTTAGGGTTTAGGGTGTAAGGCCGTAAACCCTGCAACCTGAAACCGATGCCAAGATGATCCGCTGCCCAGTCTACTTAAAATGGAAAGAACAAGGAATCTAGACAACAGTACTAAAAAGGAAAAGAAGGAGAAGGGAATGAGTGTAGGAATGAGCAACAATTAAAAAAGAAGACTAGGAATATGAATAGACATAATAAATCCGAAGCACTGAAAATGACGAAGCACCCCTCTAGCAATGAACGTTCCCAACATAATGCTATTGTGCGCTGAGAGAGTATTGACTATTCGAGTGGTGGTGTAAAGGAAAGCCGGTTAAACACAGTCCAAGGACCCGTGGACGAAGAGCTTTGCTGTGTCTCGACCTGGCGACAGTCAGATGCATGATGCAATGGGGATAGGGTGCTGCCGTATCCTAGCCCCAAATCCTCTAGGTTGTGAGAGCCGTCATGACCTTCCGCATATTAGAACCATATTCATATTAGTTCTAAAAAGATATCGTCATAACAACCAGAAAAATACTGGTGGACTCAGATATGAGTTCTGCCTTCCAGTGGAGAGCTTGAATGGGCGGTCGGGACCAGGGTATGTCGTAGAGGGGACTTCAGCATGGTACCGTGGATACGAAAAGTCCCGCATGACAACTATGGTGCTACATTACAGGCGATCATACAGGAAGTTCAGTATCAGCAGTATAGCCGTTCTATGGGTCCTCGTTTTGGATGTAGGCTTGCCAAACTTCCTTAATTAAAAGGCCACGACATGCTAAGACCCCATCCAAAGTCCTTCAAAATTAGGGTTTAGGGATTTGATTTAGGGTGTTAGGGTTTGGGGGCTGCTGTGAACCGACCTCATGTACCAACCCGAGACACATGTAGGCCCTAGACCCGAAGCCCTCCTCCTAAAGCCGTGACTCCAAGCCCTAAACCCTAAACCCTGCCAAGCCCTAAACCCTAAACCCTACACATACCCTTAACACCAAGCCCTAACTCAAGGGATCCAAATAGCCCAATGCGGACAAGATTTACAGACTTTTGGGCCCAAATGTAGGTATCTTTGTGTATTTGGATGCCTAGAGTAACTCTAACTCCAAAAAAAAGGTCGCCCCCTGCTTAGTTGCAAGTTGGGCTAGAACTTTGGTACAAGTTGGGCCCTAGATGGGTTGAGAGTGTATGGTCGTGAGTCATGAGTTCCGCAAACAGCTGCCAGGCTTCAGGCGGAATGACAACCCCAAATCCCCCAATTACTAACCAGTTTAGGGTCTAGGGTCCTATGAGCACCATACTAGAGCTACATATCTTGTAAGGGCTTCAAGCCCACAGGCAAAGAAGCAAGCAATAACTGTTTTTCAACAAGGGAGCAGTATCCAGGTCCTAACGGATAGAAACTCTTAGGGAACCCCTAAACCTTAAACCCTATCTTCAGCAAACCAAGGCTCAGCAAAGCCTCTGATACCCTAGCAAGGCCGAAAGACCTTAGGATTTAGGGATTAGGGTTACGCATGAGGGAAGCCAACCCCCAAAAGCATTAAGGACTTCCAGCCTCAAAGCCCCCAAACCATCAACGCCAGACTGTATAAGAAAAGAACCATGCTAAAACCCAAGCCCCTCAGTCCGAAAGGCTATGCAAGGTCGGACGCCCTGAAAGATCACCCCCATATGTAAATCCACCAAGAAAATCAACAGGAAATCCTGTACAAAGTAGAGACCAAAAAGAAATCATCATCATCATCATCATCATCATCCTAAGCTCTATTTGAGCTACTCCGTACTATACATGCAAGGCACGTAGGCCTACGACACCCTAAAGGCTAAACCGTAAACCAAAGAATCCCAAACGTAGACCCAGACAACCTCAGTGGCCGTCTGTGCCGAGTTGTAGCCTCCTTCCAGGTAGCTGTCAGGCTCTAGGGCTTAGGCATGTTTGAGGGTCTGGGGCTGCTGTTAAAGAATTTGAAGTGAGTTAGTCTACGAAGGAAATATAGGATTTAGGGTGTAGGGTCTGGGGGTTTAGCGTTTATGGACTTATAGGGTTTAGGGTGCAGGAATTTGGGGATTTGGGGCTTGTGGTGTTAGACTTTACTTTTCAGCGATTTTTGTTGGTGGTTGAACCTAGTAATATTACATTCCTTATATGAAATACTACACCCCAAAGGGAGGATACAATCTTTGACACGACTTAGGGTTGACGATTTAAGGCTTGAGGTGTTTGAACGCTCTTTAAGGTTTAGGGTTTAGGGTTTTTAGGGTTTAGGGTTTAGGGTTCGGTCGAGAATGCTGTTCAAGCTCGCAGCGTTCTGATTTTAGACTGCCGATCGTGCCCAAACAGTCCAGATGCATCATGCTCATGGACTTTGGACCCGCCAGCATTCTCTTCTATGGAACACCTCATTATTGTTACTACTGTTGATGGATGAAATCTTGCACGATTTAGGAGCCCTAAACTACTGTAATTCCCGGGACTTTAAGGACTTAAGGTGGTGCAAGATTTCGTCCATGAAAAGTATTATTGTTTCTGTTATTCGGATTGTTAGTATTGATATTTATATCATTGTCCCTATTATCAGTTATTAGGAATTTCTTTCGGGTCTGGGCGGTAAGTCCTTGGCCCACGAAGGCACTCAGCTCTGTCTCAAAAGAAAGCTTGCCTCGTCAGTATATAGCGGAATATTATAGTATACTAGAGTACATTATGACATATTTTAGATATTGTGGTATATGATATTCAAGTATGTTCTAGTATACTATGGCATTTCAAACTGAAGACTCCGCACTCTGCCGCGGCAAAGTGTGGAGAGTTGTCCCTAGGGCTCTAAGTATCGCAAATCATGTCTATATTGGGCCCTAACGTTTCCGAATATTACCTACATTGGGCTATGTTGGATGCCTAGGGCGTGGTTTTGGGCTTCAGGGCTTGAAGAAGGACATGCTTCTCACTCTGCAATAATATTCATAGAAGGGTTCCCTCTCCTCATAACACCGGTGAAAGACTTGGTTTCATCTGCACCTATGTAAGCGTTCAAAACCCCTGTACCTGTCAGGGTTTCCTACACGTTGCTGCTGCGGCTATGGCCCACACTGTAACCTGCTACGGAGACATTGGGTTCTGAACGCGTGAATGATGACCCTCAGCCCACTTGTCTGCGCGCCGGTTTGCCGAAAACCCAAATCACCAAAAAAAAGAAACAAGCCAAGAAAAGCCCCAAGCGCTAAGCTTGAACGACTCACAACTCTACACCCTAAAGAACCCTAAAGCACTGCCCTATACCCAAGACCTGCACCCTAAATAGGCCTAGACCCAAAAAGAACCCCAAATCCAAAAGCTTAAAGAACCCTAAATCCTTAACCCCAAAGAACCCCTAATTAAACCCTAAACTCTACTGTAATCAACAACAAAGCCTAAACCATGTGCGAGATTCAAGCTGTGGGCATGCATTAAACGGATCCCCCATACTAGAGTATTCCAGCCAGACTGAACTCTAGACCCTAAACCCTACACCCCAAATACGCGACCTGGACGATCTCTTGACTTAGTATATCTACCTGCATGTCATCCCACCTATCCCTACTATAAACATCTCATAAACCTGCCACTAAGCAGATTGACTGAATCCAGATATCGTCCAAGTAAACTCTCAACGTGTGGCTCGACAAGCACGCCTCTTGCGCTATCAAGCAGGCTATGGTTGACACTGAAAATACTGTATGACTCTATATACCCTTAACCTTGGAAATAACGGTGATATAGCATATGTAGACTATACAACAGGGTTTCAAACCCTAAGCCCTAAACCCTATCATCGGTGTGACTTTTGAGATGGTACACTTAAAAGGCATATGCAAAAGCCACCAACAATTCTACATAAAGGTCTAAGCTCAGCAGCCTATGACCCCAAGAAATACACAGGCTCTGTGTTGGGTCAGTATTTGGCGGTTTCCCAAAAGTAGGGGTACCTTTGTAAGGGTCCCATAACAAGGATTATGATATTTTGGGGTCTATATTGGGGTCCCCTGATTTTGGGAAACTACCATTTCCTTTTCTTACAGAAAGGAACACGTAAAGAATCAATACCACCCTCTAACAAGGCCTATCCCTAAACCCTAAACCCTAAACCCTCAACCCTAAACCCTAAACCCTAAACCTATCTACCTAAGGGGGACTTTAGACTTTGCCCAACCCACAGTCATACCACAAGTGATAACCCAGAGGAACCAAGTACCCAATAAATAGGTACTTGGGTTTAGGGTAATAGTAAATATAGTACAGGTTTTGGGTAAGTATATGATTATTAGGTACTTGGACCCTTAGGGTAATGGTCATCATATGGGGATCACTAGGCATGCCGGCCCTCTTCTGCTGAGTCCCCTTTATTGTGTTTAGGGTTATGGTACGTTAGCCTCGTTGCTGCCGCCCGGCTCATTATTGTCTCCGGATCGCGCCCGCCCAGATCTGCCAGAGACTGCATGGCCGCGAAATGCTGAAACTGCAGCGTCTGCATGGACGTGCAGTACTAAAACTGCGCGGCCGGCTGGCATCAAATACATTGGCCACATGAGCAGCTGCGCGAATTGCATGTCAACAGCTATGGGTTTAGGTTGAGGGTTAATGTTATAGCCTACCTTGCAACTGCAGCTACACCCCAGTTACATCAAGTCAAGGTGACTGTACTCAGGGAACTTCTACTGTAATTGGCTTGGCCTACAACCCTAAAACCTCAACCCCTTAAACCTTCAAGCCTTAAACCCCTAAACCCTTTCAACCTAGCCCTACGCCCTTATCCTCTAAACCCTAAGCCACAGAGCCCTATGATTTCGGATTCTGGGGATGGCTAATGGGTTGGGGAGCCTACTTCATAAAGGGCTACAGTAGGGCTATCACAGCCTTATTTGGGTGATAGTCTATTGCCCTACTCCAGAGTCCCTCAAAATCAGCCCTAAACTTTTAACCGTAAGGTCCCTCAAAATAAGCCCTAAACCTTAAACCCTAGGGTCCCTCAAAATAAGCCCTAAACGCTGGCCATGTCCTGAGGAGGATGCGGGCGCTCCGCCTGCGACACATGGCTTGCTTACACGATTTGAATCTTAGGGTTTAGGGTTGTAGGGTTTTAAGTGTGACTGTTCAGGTGTATTTGACGCTTAGGGCTTAGGGTTGTAAGGTTTAGACTTTTACTGAGCTTAGGGTTTAGGGTTGTAATTAGGGTTGAGAGTTTGACTGTTTAGGTGTATAAGGTTGTTGGAGTTCAGGGCTTGATTGTCCAAAGCTCAGGTGCAACGCTTTCAGGCTGCCTTCGAACTACCACTGAACATGGTCATGATTGTTTTAGATTGGGCTTCAGTGCTTGTGAGGATGTAGCATGTTCTTCAGGACTTTATCAAGGGGTTCATGCCCTGCTACAGAAAGCAATTAAACCCTTACCTTTGACACTGTGTAGCCGCTTCCATCTTCTTCTCCATGGCCTTATTCCCCAAACTCTACACTCTAAACCCTAAACTCTAAACTCTAAACTCTAAACCCTAAACCCTAAACCCCACACCCTAAACCCTAAACTCTAAACACCCTAAACTCTAAACACCCTAAACCCTAAACTCTAAACCCCAAACCCTCGTTGCCAATTTCCTTTTAACCACCAGTAAGGCTGTCCAGCCTTAAGTTCGGGCTGTCTTTTGGTAGGCAAAGAAGAAGTAGGCCCCGTTGGGAGTCTTGCAGCTATCTTAAGGGTACAGGGTTTAGGGTTTGGGGTTTAGGCTTTAGGGTTTAGGGTTTAGGGTATGGGGTTTAGGGTTTTAGGGTTCTGGGCTTTGGGCGCAAAGCTAGGGGTTTAGGGTTTCGGGCTTGTGGGTGAAGATTTTTCTGGATGTGCTCTCTGCATTGTCTCCATGCCAGTTGAGCCCCTGCCAGCTGGTCAGCGACAAACAATGGATCTGCCATACCATGGCAAAATCTTACTCCTTGTTCCCTTACCCTTGGGCTCTGAGACTACAAATCATACCTACTTCGGGCCCTAAAATCTAAAATTACCACCTACTTGGCTTCGTGCCCCAGAGTTAAGAAGAACAAACAAGCGCAATTAAGTTCCTTGGGCACTGCACCGTCCAAAACGGTCCGTGAAATGGCTTAGAGTTAAATGTTCCAGTCCGGAAGTCACTTCAGCCACAATCTGAACTCCTACTATCCCCCTTTATGGCCCTGGGACTATATAACCACTTGCAGGAGATTAGATTACGGCTCACTTGGGAATGAAAGCAGAGTTTGGCGGGGAAGCAAGGAAATTCCTGCTGCGGGGCAGAATCTGTGACGGCCATGCTGTCCCGAAACCATCCATCCTAAATCCTAAACCCTAAACCCCTTGTTGAGATGTTGGCATTCCACATCTGCCTCGTAGCGGATCTCCTCAGGAACATATTCTAAAATGTCCTAAACACACACATATCATGCATTAGGGTTGAGGGTTTAGGGTCATAAACATATATATATATATATATGCGCAGCTATCATTTCGAGCCCATTGTGTTTTCGGAATACTCTCTAAAGCCTGAACCCTAACCCCTTCATTGTAATGTCCATTCAGTTTCTGCTTTTTGTTGTCCAGGTAATCCTCCCTTGTTGGGTCCGAAACCCTAAACCTCGAATCCATTGAACCTAAATACCCATAAAGTCCGAGCGAAACACCCCTGTACCCTAGACATACATGCACCCCTAATTTGAGGCCCTGATCGGCAAGCCAAGTATTGCTTCAAGCGCTGTGGTTTAGGCCCTGCAAAAAATGCAGTTTAGGGCTAAGGATTTAGAGCTTAAAAGTGGGGATAGTCAAACGTCAGGGACCGGCTACTGCTACTGCAACGCCCCTGTCGTCTTGCTGTAGCTTGTTCCCGCCATGCATCTGGCTGAATGAGAGTTTGACAAGGTTACGCGATGCTCGGGCAAGTAGGCTACTTTGCTTTAGCTTCTTTTGGCCACAGCTCTGAGCCCAAATCCCAAAAAAGCAAGCCCCAAAAAACCCTACAAACTGCTACATATCCCAGTATACTCCCCATACTGCTGATACTATAGACCCTGCATGACCTTAGTACACTATAATACTAAGGTTTAAGCCCAGAGCCCGAAGCCTTTTCAAACCTAAACCCGCAAACCCTCAAGTACTACCTAAAGCTCTACACCCTAAAGTACTTGAGGACATGCAGAATTTTCCGTATCCACCGTACCCACTGGACCAAGCAAGCCTGGCGATGCCATTGCAAGGAAGCAGAGGCTGCTAATGATTCAAATCTTTTGAGCCCAGGAACCCGTTCATAGGATTTAGGGTGGTTTGAGGCTTTAGGGTTTGGGTTTTAGGGTGCGGTTTGGGGTTACTGGTTGGAGGTTCAGGGTTTAGTGGGTTGCTGTTGTGAAGCTGAACTTAATCTAAGTTACCATGCTAGGGTAACCGCACTAGTTGCCATCAAAGACCATTATGGTAACTTAGAATACGTTGCCCAACAGCAACCTAGTTAAAGGATCATTGGCACGGTTGGTCCACCAGAGATCCAAGGGTGCCTAGTTCAGCTACAGGTAAATATGGGAGATTACTTTGGTATAACTTGGGTGCGTGTCTATGTAGGTTGGAGCAATGTAAAGCTCATGCCATGTCTGTGGCAAACTCCCGACTGCACATGGCTCCTGCCTATGGAGCTTGCAGTGGCAAGAGTGCTTGCCACACCTAAGCCCTGGTTGATATAAGGGTTCTCAGGTACCTAAAATAATCATAAATTGCCAATGTTATTGTTCCTTCAAGGGGTTACAGGGGATATATGCAGTAGGGTTTAGGGTACTACTAGCGAAATGGAAAAGAAATTGACAATGAACAGGGCACTGTGATATGGGGTTTACTGGGATAACGTCCCCCCCTTGTATAACTATAATAATATGAGGTACCTCAAGCAGACCGCAAATTGATACTGGTAAGAATTTTGGCCCCTATACTGGTCCCTAGGGGACCCGCATATAGGACCGACTGCCCCAGAAAAATGCTCAGAAGGAAATCATCTAGCCTAAGCTCCTAGTATCCCCTTAATAACCCCTAGTTCACCCATCCTATGTAATCCCTTGTATAACCCCTATTTAACGAGTTCAAACTAAATCTCATAAGGGAGCCCAGGAGTTTCTGTGAGGGTCGGTCCTCACCGGGGGCCCCTAAGAATCTACCTGAATTGGTAGACGGAAAGGCATGACGGGAAGGAACCGAAACGGTAGACGGAAAGGAGAGACCCCAAGGACCTAGCTGACAGGAGGAAGTGGCCGGGCGGCGACAGGACCTATCCCAAAAAGTGCTTTTAGCTGTTTCTTTGAAGGGTTGAGGGAGCTTGGTGGGAGGTCTGAGGAACCCCCTGGTTAGGCTTCCCCAAGGCGTAAACCCTAAGATCCTTAACCCCTGAACCTATGGGCCCCTCTGCCAACCCTGCGACTAAAACGACTCTCCCACAGGGCTCACCGACCAAACAAGGAATATCCTTAGATGGAACCCCCAAAAGGACCCCTTCAAAGGAGTCATAGGAGCTCTATAGGTGTATACAAGGTGTATATTTAAAAGTGAATATGTATATATATACACATATTTTCGCAGGGATACATAGCCCATGGAGGCTCTCTCCAAAGGACTGACGAAGCCTATGTAGGCACCCTTGTGAGGTTCCATGTTCGTTTGAGGAAGGGAGGCTGTCCACATCTCATCAAGACACAACTCATGAAGAAAGCCATGGCTTCCATCGAAAGCCGAAAGCCTATAAACTTGCTGCAGTTGCTGTACCCCTCAAGGTTGCAATACGGCCTGCAAGAGGAAAATACAAAGCCCCAAAGCACTGCATGGCACCTCCCAAGCAGAGAGCCCAGCCAAGAATTTAATAGGGCCCTAATCTAATCCCTTGTTATCCCTTATAGTCTCTGTTACAAGTTGGGGGGGGTCCACCTAAGCCCTAAACTCTTATCCAAGATGCTGCATCGTAGGGCCCAACCTTGCTTTGCTCTGTTTGAAGGTTTAGGGATTAGGCTTTAAGGTTTAGGGTTTAGGCAACTTGCAAGGGAAGTTCTGTGATGGGTTTAAAGTTTAGGGTTTAGGGACCCTCCTAAAATTTTACTTTTTTGGATTATATATGGCAATATCGGAACTAGGTCCATAATCACTACAAGAATCCCAACAATTACTCGTCATGTGGGGGATGTATATACGGGTTCCATACGATTAAAATGGCAACTGGGATGAGATACAGGGCTCCGAAATGCTGAAGCTGTTCTGGTTTTGGGGTCTGAGGGGAAGTTGTTTTGAGAGCTGACATGTCTATTACCTGTGCGCAACCCTCATACAGCCCTCTGACTTTTATGGAATCCTAATCTTTACACCGCAAAACATCAAATGGATCTGCAGATCTAAACAGCGGCGCCGGTGTTGGATCGCCAGCTTCTAGGGAAGGACGGCAGGAGGACGTAGACATTTTGTACACTGGGCTGCTCGGAAGGGTCCAAGTGCCAAACTGGTGATTGTCCGGGCAGTCTTAGCCAACAGGACCTCCCACCAGCCCCCCCCCCCTACCGCTCCGTCTTGCGAAAAATTGGCTCTGTTCCGTTTCCTTTTTATCTTGTAGACATTGGGATGATCTGCAAGGGAAGCCAGCGAGCGCATAGCCTTGGAGGAAATGAACAAAGTCCGTCTCAACCGAGTATGTCTGGAAGCTCAACCAGGTAACAGGAAATCTGCCTTCGGCATGGATGCATATACTACAAGCAGCTTCAGACACTGCCTCTTTCATGCGCTGCAGCAGACGTGTCAAATTGTCTGTCCAGGAGAGCGTCTGTTCCTGCATCTGCGCTTGTGGCCAGCACACGCCGTGTCCATACAGCAGCGAGCGAAACTCCCCGGGCCGCAAAGGCCGGCAAAAAGTAGCCCGCAGACAGCAAACAACGCAGACGTCTGCGGTTGCAACTGTACGAGTGCCTCTGTTACGAGTGCAACATCCGGACACCGAATCAAGCTGCATTTGCTGAGCCAACCCTGGTGCGCGGCCACGAGGATCATCAAGAAGAATTCCACGTGTTTGACGGCGTTCTCGCCCATTGTGTTATGAGAATGCCTTGACGCCGTCGCATGCCAGGAGTAGCTCCAGAACTAGATTGGATCCCATCTGGACCCAAACTATCTGAAAGGTGGGGGTTCAGGGTTTTAGGGATCTACTATTCAGATGCAAGCACCCTCATAAAGAGAGTCCATGCTAAATCCTAAGCCCTAAGCCTAGGGTAATTGTAAGGAGTGCTCTACTTGTTGCTCTGCCGCTTCTGTCTCAGTCTCGGCTATTGTTTGCAATATGGGGGTGTCCTACAATTAGAGGTAATTACATTTGTAGGTAGTAAGGATTATGGCATTTGGGGATCAATATTGGGGTCCCCCTGTTTTGGGAATCTACCGCTCTTATCAAATTCAGGATTCTGAAGGGTACATCAAACTACTGCTGCGATACGCGCAAGTACCAGTACTGCAGACTGCGATTCACAACTATCGCTCTCTGTGGAAAACATTCTCAGGGCACCTCGCCATACTTCATTACAAAACAGGGCCAGCATGCACAGAGCTTCTTTGAAAGAGAAGAAACCATTTTAGGATGATGCGCCCCCTCCGCATGATTTGCTCGGATCTGTCTCGATGGAACCATACCCAACAAGCCTGAAACTGCAAACCCATAACCATACTCTCTCCACCAACAAGCAGGGCAAAAAATAGCAAACCCAACAAACCCCGAACAACCACCCTTAAACCCTAAACCCTATACCCCGCCTATATCTACCCACTTCAAGTCTTGACCCCCAGGGCCTAATCTTCCCTGTACATGTGATGTTTCTGTGAACTATGCATACCTGAACTCCCCAAATGTGTATGTGTTGAATACCAGCCTTTTCGACTATTCTTCTGCGTGGGTATATCACCTCAGACCCTAAATATAACCCATTGTAGCATTTTCATTTTCTTTTCCATTACAGTATCCCTATATAACCTGTGTATATCCCTATCATATCCCTATACTATCCTGAGATATCCCCTACAACCCAAGCCTAAACCCTAAACCCTACAACCCCAAACGCCAAGCACCTTACCTACTGTTGGGGTCCAGGTAGGGGTTCTTGGAGTGGGTAGCAGTTTATGTTTGGAGTGTGCGCGTCCGACAACCTCCCCCCCTCTCTCCCCAAAAGGAGTTTAGGGATTAGGTCAATTTCAGGGTGGGGGGTCCTCCTAAGGTTTAGGGTTAAGTATAGGGAAGCTCGAAAGGAGTTTCTCAATCAAACGGCCGGCCCTTAGAGAGAGGGAGCCCAGAAACATATGGCAATTACAAAGTGAATCTCAGGGGCCATGCAGATGATTCGGAAAGGGAATTTTCCCGAGAGCTCCAAATAGCCCAATTTAGGTAATATATTCGTTTCTAGGGCTCAACGTAAGCAATATTTGTGGGCTTGGATCGAGCACCAGGCTTCATAAAAAGAAGTCTGAAATTACACTACACGGTGTGCCCCTGAAAACGGATTTCCTTCATGCACCCATGCCCCCCTAAACCCGAAACTCCAAACCCTACATTTTCTTGAGGGTCCAAGGACCCAAATAGTAGGGTTCTAGGGCTCAAATACTATTAATATCGAAGTATTTGGGCCTTAAAACCCCATTATTTGGGTCCTTGGACCCCTAAACCCTAAACCCTATATATCCCCCTGGAAACCCCTTGAAAGGAGCCCTATCATTTGGGTCCTTGGACCCTTAGGGTTTCATCCGTGCGGCATGATCTCATAAAGCTTTGGAGAGTTGAGCACGTCGTAAGTATTGGCCTCAGCAATTGCGGTCAGGCTAGGTTATGGGTTCAGGGTTTAGGATTCGTTTAGGTTCCGGGTTCAGTGTTTAGGGTTTAGGTAGGCCTCAAACCTCAACCCTAGGCATCTACGTACATAAATAATCCTAAACCCTACCATGTTTACTTTGGACCCTGAGGCCTAGTAGTAATATCTACTTTAGGTTGTTGGGATGGCTAGAATCCTCAAATACCTCAGGGGATATATAGGGATGATGGAAAAGAACATGGAAACTACTATAGTATATTGGGGTAATAAAGGGTGTAGGGTTTAGAGCTTTCTGCAACGACCCCCGATTTGTGGAACTGGAAGCTCGCTATCCATTGCCTAGCACAGAGCCTATGGTGGCTACTGTCGATGCAGGAAATCTTGCACCACCCGGGTCCTCTAAACAACACTAAATCCTAACCCCTAAACCCCTAGACCCCTGAACCTAGTAACTACTGTGACTTCTGGGAGTTCAAGAACTTAAGGTGGCACAATTTCCTCCATCAACAATATGCGGACACCCTAAACCCTAACCCTAAACCCTAAACCCTAAACCCGGCAGCCCCTACACATCCCTGAGCAAACCTTGAGCACCTTACGCCTTAGGAGTTCTGGCGTTCGAGTCTACTAAGCCTGGTTTAGGGATATTTAGGGTTTAGGGGATTTGATATATATTTATATAGTCCCCCTTAAGTAGATAGAATATGGGGTATATGGGAACGTTATTGAAATATACCCAGAGCCATATTCTATCTACTTAAGGGGATATATAAGGATGTATAAGCTCATGCAGGATTCTTCATATCAACAGTATCTTGCAATTGTTTTCTCCAAATATTCCCCTCACCCCCAACATCAAATATCTACTCCCCACGTATTTGCGCTACTCTCTGCAGAGTCGACTATCAAGTGCTGGGGGCTGGTTTTCAAACAATAGGGGACGTGCTTCAGCCCTTGAAGTATGTGGGGTTGCCGACCCTTTGACCTTTTGGGGAACGGTTAGGCAGCAGTCACCAGTGAGCTATAAAACTCCGGGGGAGCCCGTACTTGAAATTACAGACAGTTTTGAAAATCCAGGATGGGGGTTCTGGGTTTAGGGATGTGCTGCGGATTTCCTCTGAGTGCCCAGAAAGCCCTCCAGAAACTTAGCACTTATTCCAGCGAAGCGTAGGATCTTCCCAGAGAATCTTTGTTGGGGACCCTGCAATCCCTCTGTACTCCCCATGTATACCATCCGCTCCTGCATCTATGCTTTGAGGCCCTTCCGTGCATGGCAACCCAAAAACCACAAAAGGGTACCCTTTCATTTATCATCCAGTTTGTCTCAGTGTATAAAGGAACCCAGAAAAAAAGACCTAAACCCTAACCTTAAACAACGGGCTTCCAAGACTGCCACAAGCAAACATGGAATGCCGATAAGGCCCCGTTGGCGTTGTTAGGGTTCAGGGTTTAGGGGTTTGGGTTCTCTGGTTGCTTGGGGTAGTACTTGGTCGCTTTAGTGTCAACTTCATGCTTTGCGGGTATGTACTCAGATTCGTTGTACTAGGGAGAATCAACTGCAGAGGGGAGAATGTCTTTTTTCCAAAGCTGCAGCCCCTGAACCCCTAAGCCCAGATACTGAAAAGAAACAAGTCAAGGCTTCGAAGCCTGCGTCAAAAAGATCGAATCAACCTCCCCTCTTGACCTCCAAACTGAGAAGCAGGCTATGTTGCTCTGGGACCCCTTGAGCGAGTTGCCAGGCAGAACTTTCCTTGTCCGTAGTTTCAGGGGCTTGCTGAGCTTTCAGGTCTGGACCTAAGGAGTTCGAGGTGTTCAGCGTGCAGGAACGTGCTTGCGCAGCGTTACAGTAGGCTTAAAATGGGCCTACTCATGAGATATATGGTATGTTACCCAGCTCCAGACAAAGATAAGGAAACAAGCACGCGACAACTACCACCAACTTCCAGTAAAAGTAGTGTCCGTTAGTGCGTATCTACTTTTGCTGTTCCAGGATTCTCACGCACTAAACCTTACTTCCTGAACAGGCATTGCAGCCACTTAATTCGGCACGCCAAAACAAACTTCTACTGGCAGGTGTGAGGGTCCCAGTACCCAATAATAATATACTTCCCCAAAGCATGCACCCTAAACCCTGAGCCCTAAACCCTAAGCCCTAAACTAGCACCAGAGTGCCAAGTACTCAGCTCTTGGGTACATGACCCCAAACCCTACGCCATGTACCCCTATACATCTACCTATAATCCAACATGTCCCCATAACCCCCGCTAGGGAGCCCTTATTCAGTACATGTACCCTTCTATGGGCTGTACTCAACCCCATATCCTACCTCTTCTCTAGGATACCTAACTTTATGTCTAGCTTCTTCTTTCTTCAAAAAGTACGTAACCTAAAAATCAGGTAGGGTATGGAGATACCCCTTACACCCCTCAACCCCAAACCCTAAAACCTAAACCCTGAACCCTGAACCCCTGAACCCCTAAAACCCTAAAACCCTGAACCCCCTGAAACCCTAAACTCCAAAACCCTGAACCCCTGAAACCCTAAACCCCAAAATCTTGAAACCCTAAGCCCTAAACCCCCTGTAGAATGTAAGCTGTTGGGCTGCTCCGCAAAAGTTTCCAAAAATTAGGCTTAGGGTTTAGGGCCTCGGGTCACGGATTCCCATAATAAGGATTATACAGTATTGGTGTCAATATGGGAGGGGTTGTTGTTGTTGTTGTTTTTTGAAATCACCTTCTTTTGACTTGGTGCAGCCACCCACTATCCCCAATGACCCTTATCATAAGCACCCTAAACCCTAAACCCTAAACCATAAGCCTCAACATCCCTGTTAACTTACTAAGCCAAGAGATGTCCCAAGTAGGGTTCAGGGTCAGTTTTTAGGGTGTACTTGCAGCGTCGTAAAAGGGCACTTAGTGTCTAGGTTAACAACTCCTATAAGCCATGTAAAAACCCAACTATCCCCATTATCGACCCACTTACTGCGTCCCCATGACCACCCAAGTAAGCTACAACTCACAGATGTCGTGGGAATCAAGAGCCATCAAACCCTAAACCCTAAACCCCTAAACTAGCCTCCCAAGTTGAGTCTGGGCATGGGCTGGCTTAGGGTTTAGGGTTTATGTTGCCCTTAAGCGGGTTGTCAACCCCTAAACTACCCTAGGGCTCCTGTGTAGTTTGAAGTTGGATCTGTTCTGGATCTCCGGACAGAAATTGCAGCGTGCTATCTTAAAAGGAGCTAAAAAAAAAGAGCAGGCTCTGGGTAAACCCCCAAAACCCTAAATCCCTAATCTCTAGAACCACGCAACCCCAAGCCACCAACAAACTTGCTAGGTGTTAGTAGGATATAAGGGAATTGAATGTGTGTGTATATACATATATATATATGGTATAGGCCCTACATATGGATTCCCTCATCCCCTACTAAGCACCAGCAA
>CAJNIZ010046451.1:26270-40179 GCA_905231905.1 Symbiodinium pilosum | reverse complement strand
TTTGGCATGTTGCAATGAGAGCGGTGGGCAACACTGCTTAGCCAGCGCCATACGTGTTCACGTGCCGCCTGGCGTATGACTGACTGACTGACTGACTGACTGACTGACTGACTGACTGACTGACTGACACCCCCCCCCTGAAAATGTGGGCCCGAGCCTCCGTCATAAAGGGTATCCAATCCATGAGCTGTAGCTCTTGTCGTCCTAGCCAATAGTAGAAGAAAGCCAGCAGTAGAAGCTCTTTCGGCGCTTGCAAATTTTTGCTTTCGGCAGGTTGGATTTTGTAATTACGGGGGGACTGCTAACAACTTTCTGGGTTTTGGTTTTTGCAGTTACGAGGGGTTAACTAATATAATGTCAGCATGAGAGACGAGCGTTCTCTGTGCCGTTTTTGGACTATGTGCAGGTAAGCTGTGGGCCAATGCCCTGCAGATTTTTCGCTGAATAAACGTAGCACTGAAAAGAACTTCCGTTGAAGACATGCAGTGTTTGATGGGAACCCAGCACATCACGGTGCGAGGCCCAGCAAAGCAATGGCCCACGGTGTATATAATGTCGAAGAATTGAGAAGCCTTTTGCCCGTGTTCAGACTGTGCTGACGCATGCTGGAGCTGGCTGCCACCTCTTGGTCATTTTGCCCAACCTTGCTCATCAGGACATTTTTGAGGATCCAGTCGCACACCGCGAAGTTTAATCTACAGCTACTTGAAGAATTCAGCAACTCTGATTGAGCATGGTTACCTGGCTGCCAAGTCACTGCCACCCACGCAACTTTGCCGCATAGTCCTAACATTGAGGTACGCAGCTTTCGCAGGTTTCGAAAATTGAACTTTTGAGTCCAAGCCAGAAAAAGCGACAACTGTGAAGGTTGTTTAGCAGGGATGTTGCCCTGCCATGGCCCATGGGAATTTCAGAGTGTCCGGAAAGCCGGTATTCCAACCAAATCAGCACATGAAGCGGTAGAGAGTCATGTCCTTTGGAAAGAACTTCCATTTGCTCGACGATCACGGTGTGCAACGATGGCTGGCCGTCCAGATCGGCGGCTGAATTTACTAGCTGCTAGCTGCTAGCTGGATGTTTTATGACCGAGGACCAGAGCAGCCTTCCCTCCTTGATCCCAATCCTCTCCGAACCGCGTAACCGCTTGCTGTCTCTCTCCATCTCTCTCCCCAGCTGTTTCCGCAACAGTCTGTGACCGTCTCCCCAAGCCTTTCCCAGACCCTCGCCCAACCCTGTCTCCAGCGGTCCGCTGGCATACAGACTAGAGCTTCTCCAGACATGGGTCGGCGGTTCTTGTTTGGCAAGAACTTGTATTCTCAGCAGTATCCACCTTGTTCCGAGCAGGTTGCGGGACCCAAACCTGAAGCACTCTCTGGATGCCTCTCTGTCTGCTGCTTTAAAAGAGTCTTCCAGCATACTCCTTCGATCTCCTTTGTAAGAAAAGAATTGGATTGGCTAGGAAGCTGAAGTCACACAGCACCAGAGAGGTCCTGCTAGCGGCTGCTAAGATGTTCTGTACTTACCAGACCTTTCGAGCCAGTGACAAACTGCTTCGCCGTTTGGTCTAGAGGCGCCACCAAAGACGTGGACGTGCTAATCGTGCAGACCGTGCAGAAGGTGTGAGGCCGAGCTGAATGTGTCCTTGCCGCCTGCAAATAGTGCGATTCGACATCTTCCAATTTTGCGGGCAGGCGAAGCCGCATCGGGCTGTCTCTGTTGCAACGTATGTATGCAGCAGGGCACTGAGCGACAGAAATTGTCTTCATGACTGAGTGTTTTGTTGTAAAAAAAGGGGTCATTCCTGAGCGTGCTTGATCAAGCACCCGCCTTTTTCTGAATCTGCAAGTTTTGTGAAGTAGTGGCCTCCTGGCCCAGTGCTCCACTTCCAGATTGCCAGCTGCGTCGTGGTTATCCGTAGCATTTGAGCTCGGAAACCCACCTGAGCAGTCCGTATGTCGCCCCTTGCAAGAGGTGTTTGAAGGCTGCTGCAGGCAGCGCTTGCTGACGATGGCACGACGTACACTCCTGGCGAGTGTTGGCATTTGCTTCAACGTCTGGGCCAGCATGATGCTCGGTCAGATGCCGGTCTTGCGACATTTAGTAATGTCAGTAGTTGCATGGGGTCTTGATTCAATAATGCTGCCCTGAGGTGAGCTGGCCTGTGACACGGGCACTGAACATGCTATTGAGAAAGATGAAGTGCACGAGCTGGAAGAGACCGGTGCAATCTGTTCAGATGTTTTTTTTTCTTCTTGTCTCTTAGTTGCGTACTCTGGACATGACAAGCCTTCCCTTTGGTTTTTGGCGTGCCTCGTTTCTAAAACCCTGTACAAATAATCGGAGTTGCCAGCCTGCTAGCGCTGTCCATGATGGTTTGGAAATTGAGAAGCCTCCTTTTGCAGTGAACGATTTCAGACTTAGGGCTATTCATTTTGACTCGCACGAGACAGACAACAAGAACATGGGAGCTGTAATTTCAACGTCACAGCTGGAAACCCGTTGCTTGCTGACTACCTTTGCTTGCTTCAAGCGTTCTCTGCTGCATATGAATTGTGTGGAATGCGGCAGTTCCAAGCACAAGGCCTGCAACGCTGCAGCCTTCCTGACACACGCCACGCGCAGCTGCTACCTTGAATTAATCAACTCTCGAGCCGCGGCCTCGCTACTCACAGGCTCAAGGTTAGCCCTCGAATTCAGAATCCAGATCAAGTTCGCTGAGCAAGAACAGGCAAGCGAGTTCCATGCAACACGGTCGCGAAGCGCCGAAGGAGACAAAGAGACATGGCAAAGCTGTCAAACGCGAGCCTGGCGCTTGATACTGTCGCCCAAATTCACGCAGCCAAACCTGCCTTCTTGAATGAGTAATGAATAAGGCACTGTTGATCGCAGGTTGGATCAGAGAACCTGTGAAACATGAAACACGCAGATCGCATTGCTGAGGGTAAGTGTGACAAAATCTTTGTGAAATCCTTTTTTCTTGAGCTTGAACCGTTGACCATGACTCACATGCCACCAGAAATGCAGTCCGTGAGTCCCAAACTTCTCGCTAACATCCAACCAGGTGTTTCAGGGTTTTAGCAAATTGAAGATTCGGAGTCAATTCGCCATGCATGAGTTTACCGCTGTGGGTGGTCCGGTTGAAAAAAGGGCGGACATTACACTGCAATGCGTGGGGCAGTCCTTTTTCGTGGCTGCAGCACTTTTGCTCCAACGCTCTAGCACGCCGTACTTTCAGCCAGCAGGCTTCCACTTCAACGCTCTTGCACCAGAATGCCCACAAACTGCGCCCTTGTGGTACCGTGCCGGTCGAGCATCCTCATTGCCCCTTGCAGTTCAAGTGCCCGGCTGGGTTCCGGTCAGTCAGAAAGCTTGCAGGGTGTGCCTGCAATTCATCAGGTACCTGGCTGAGTAGCTTATTCAGGTGCTTAGGCATGCCCAAAATGAGATGTTGGATTTGGTGCTAGGACCGCTAGAAATCATGGCATGAACGACGCCTCCCTTCCCTTGCGCAAGGGGTTCAGCAAAATTCCGCCGTACTCTCGATGTGACGCATCACACTCTCCTGAATTTATTGGAAGACTGTATTGCGGAATGTTTGCCTTCTGTCTGATTTATAATGAAAGCTTGCCTCCGGGTCTAGCTTGAGTTTCTTCTCAAGCGTTATCTTGCAACAAGGCGTGTGGGGGGTGGGACCCTCGGGGGGTGGTCAGTTTTTGACGGCTTTTTCAGCCAGACAGCTTGGCAGGCACGGTTTCGGGCGTGGTTTGGGGGGGTCGTTTCCGGACCCTTAAAGTGCACTATCCGACCTAAACGAACACATAAATAACAACTCTTTTTGGCTCAAAAGCTTCTGAAAACAGAGATGCAAGGCATGTCAACAGAGCATGAACCGCAGCATGCAAGACATGTTAAGAAAAACGAGCATGAACCAAGCATGCCAAATTTGTGGAAAAATTGTAACCCATTTTCCAGAAGTGCATTCATGAACAAGGAAAACGTCTCCTTTCAGAAGAGTTTGATCTTATTCATTTCCAGCACATATATCACTTGTGTCCATCAAACATCTATCTTAACTCAATCATTAGAGTGGGAGCGTCTGCTGGATGGATTAGAACGGATAAAAAAAGTGTGAAATAACATGAAAGATCACGCCACAAGTGCATCGCAGGCAAAAGAACACATGGTCGACCCATCGTGTGTACCCTGGACAAGGTTCGTTCCGGCTTTCTGGCCTTCGTTCAAGCCCTGTCTGTGTTTGAGTATACGTACATGCCGTATCTACTAGAGTATAGCGGGCTACTGGCGAGGACTAGATGTGTTGGAATTAACAGTTATGTTAAGGTAACATGCTAGTGCTCTTTGATGGGAGGTTGGGTGGGACAATGTTCACATCCAAAATGTCTACGCTCTCGGCCCCCCCGGCCTAGCACCAGAGCATCTGGGCATGTCGTCTGCGCTGACTGTATGGGTACATCCTGTTACTGCGCCGCAGCCGTTTGAGCTCTTTTCACTGGCAGCTGCTGGAGTGGCCATTTACCTAATTGGCATGTGCATTGGCAAGCTCTGGCGAATGTATTCTACCCATCAAGTGGCCCAGTAATGACTATTGATCCTCCTGAGGCTGACGGGCCGTCATTCAAGATCGTGGCGGGCGTCGTCAAGTTTGCTGGCGTGACCAGCGACCCTGCGGATAAGGATCCCTTGGCATGATCCTTTTGCTACTTGCCGGGCTTTGATGGCAGTGATCATCCGCATGTGTTTGCCACGATTTCAGAAGCTGCTTTTTCTAAGCTGCTTGATAAATGAAAAGTGCCAGTGATGGTTGCGGGCCTTGTAGCTCAACAGGATCCCACCCCACGTCAGTCTGGACAGCGCGCGCTGGTTGGAAGGATATGCACAGTTATGCAGAGTTGTGGTGGGCCTGAAACCTACACAGGCGTCGGCGCCTGCTACAGCTACACCGGCAGCTTCGCCCGCTCCCAAGAGGAAAGTCAAACTCAGTGTTGTCATTCATCAGACTGACGACCTGGAGGTGGACGTTCTCGACGGTCTTGCTATCGCGGACGTTTATGCGCGATACAGCAAGAAGATCGGGGCGGCCCCACCTCCGGATCAGGGGTTGGGTTCGCAGCAGCTCACCACGCTCCACAGCTTGTTCCAGAGTGGCAGGGCACCATATACAGACATGGCAGCGTGGAGGCCCTACCATCACGGTTTAGCCAAGAATCCAAGAAGATAAGGCTGAGAGGCATTCGGTTGAACTCTCAGGGCCAGATTGTCCCAGTGGAGATCAATGGTCTTGCGGACTTCGAGGCCCGGCGTGAGAGCTACAGCGTCTTCAGGACTGGATTCATCATGTTTGGCCAGATCTTGCCGGCAAGGTTGGATTGTTATGAGCACCGCATTCGTTAGTACCACGAGGGCTATGGAAGAGGTTGCTGGGCGCTGTTGTGCCAGGCGAACGTTCGAGCCAGGTTGGAGCTGGCCCTGCGTCCTGGCAAAGAGGAGCTGGATGCCGCGACAGCTGCTGGAGGAACCCACGACTTCGACCCCAAGAAGCCGTGGGAATGGGTCTGGAACATGTTGGTTAAAGAGCATGCCTTCTGGCGCCGGTAGCTTGTGGAGCCGGCGTTGTTCATCTTGGTCAAGACGCAGAAGGCTTCTCAGACGTTGGGGGCGGATGCCCCTGTGGAGACCTGGCAGCATGGGCGTTGACAGGTTCATGCCGTCGGCTCCTACGGCAACTAAACAAGGACAATGTCAGACAGCGCTTGGTTGGCGAAGGCGCCCTGCTCTCACAACATGCGAGGCGCTGAGTTTTGCCGAGGATTCCAGAAAGGAGAATGCAGGGATAGGGATTGCAATGGCTTCTGCGCGAAAGACTGGGAGGACTCGTCATCAGTGTGCCAAGTGCGCGCGTCTGGAGATCATGGAGCTCAGTTTTGCTCCCAGAGTGGCCCGAAGCAACCCCGCACATGTTCAGTGTCCCAGCTGCTCGCCCCGATGGCAGGTGAGTTTGATGGCGGCTTGCTGGGGCCTCCCTGCCATACTTTGTCGAATGCTCGCAAGGAGGACGATGGTGGACCCAGACCCCTTCAATTGTCCGGCGATCGTGACATTCATGGCAGCCTGGCTCGGCTGTTAGCGTTCAGGGCTGCGGACATTTTCCTGTTCTTCTACGAGTGAGGGCGCCATCAGTGTCCTGAACCCGGCGGAGTTCAAGCGTATTCTTGTGCTCAAGGGTGTGCGTCAAGACATGGCTTCGGGCTGCTAAAGGGGCTAGCTAACTTCAAGAGGGATTATTTGCTACCACGCCTGAGAGACGATATGGCTAGCTTTGACAAGAAAATGGCTGGCTATGGCGATGCGATGGTAGCAACGGCAGCCTTGCTAGCGAGGCTACAGCTACCTGGAGTGGTCCAAGGTTTTTGGACGGAACGCTCCGAGAGAAGTGTGCTGCCCACAGCGCTATCGATTATCGGGGTTCAGGCCTCCGAGAAAGACTTGCTAGGACGTTGGAAGCCGGAAGGCTCCAATGTCTACGCTCGGTGCTATGGAGGACGGGTGGCTAAGCTACACAAGTGCTATGCTGGAGCGGCCCGGAGGGATGACCGCTATGTGGAGCTAGACGAGAAGGAGATCGGCGAAACGCTAGCAGATTGGCTAGTGGATAGGCGAGGGCTTCGGACCGATATGGCCATGCTGGCTAAAGATCGGAGAGCTGGGAAGAGCTCCAGCCATGGAAGCCGATAGCGAGGACAGCCAGAATGAGCCGGAAGCGGGGGAACCCCTCGTGGCAAAGCAGGCTAAAGTTCTAGATAGGGTGGCTCGATAATACTCGATAAGTCATAGTGGAGCTATCGGGAGCTATTTTCAGGCTACACAGAGCGGGTAGCTCTGGATGCTGGATGGGCAGGCAAAGGGAGTTGAAGAACTCCCAAGATTTTGTGGATTTGCCTGCTAGAACCATGTGTGCAAGCTGTGCTGGCCAAAGGGCCGCGGTGATAGTGAAATTGAAACTATCGAAGCCTCACCGGCGTGGTCCGGAGACGAAGAGGTGCTAGTGCTAGAGATTCCGTCCAGCCAGTTGGCAGCTACCAGAATCGCAAGAGCCCTTAGCTGCCGCAGCTTTGGAAGCTGACGAATAGAGCTAGCCTGAACAAAGGATGGCTAGCTAAAAGCACACCCGACACGTATTGGACATGTTTGTTGTGCATGTTTTGCTAGGTTGCTTGGACATGTTGCCTGACATGAGAACGCATGCTTGCTACATGGCGAGATTGATCGGATTGGACATGCGAGCTAAATTCTTGCTTGATTCTGGGTATCCATCCCCTTCTCTCACGGGTATCCATCCCCATTGAAGCGGGGCAGTGCTAGCTAGGAGGCTAGCGCCGGGGGATGGCGCCCTTCCTGTAGCTAGATACCAGTCCTGCGGGATGCGGACCGTAGAGCTAAAAGGGAAGGGGGGATGGGCCGGGTCGTGGCTAGGTACCTCAGTTCAAATTTGAGAAACTTGGCTAGCTTTTTCCGAGAGGGCGCCAGAGAGAGACAGACGCTACATGCTACAGGCGCCCTACCCCCGTGATTTTTCCCCCCGCCCCCCTAGGTTTCGGTGGTCGCGGGGATAAGGCGGGAGGTCTGACTGCGAGGTATGTTGCTGATCTGTCTGTGCGCGAGCTACCTATTACTAGCGGTCCAGGTTTACTGCTACTCTGCTAAAGGGCTAGTGCAAGTGAAGCCTGCAAGTGAAGCCGAGCTACTTCTTACTAGCGGTACAGGGCTTCTGCTATTTTGCTAGGAATCTTTCGGCAGGAGTGGAGCTTTCTGCTAAAGAAGTGGAGTGGGAGGAAACTTTGGAAAAGATTCAAATTCGAACAGATTTAAGAAAGAAAAAAAATGTAGAAACTATGGTGACAAAATCAGAAAACAATCCGACCGCCTCTCACTAACCCCTTATCTCGAACGGGGTCCCTGCGAACGACTCGACTTTTGATTTCTGCGATGTTTAGACAGGCTCCATCATGGACGAGAGCCTGCAACGGCTCGAGCAAAGTTGCCAACCCCAGATGCCACATTAAGACAACAAATCCGCGTCCTGTATCTACGCGCGTCACATCTGTGCTGCAGAAAGGCAATGTTGTAGTGCAAGCATGTTTTTTTTTGTGGTTGCGTTGCTGCAGTTCTGTCTATAGTGCGTAAACAAGAAAGTTAGAGCTAGCGCGCTTGAAGCCAAAGCCTGCTACCTATTTCTAACATGGCAGGGCTACTGCTATTGCTAGTCTGCAAGCTAGCGAATGTTCCGGCGCCTTATGCTCGAGGGGCTACGTAAAACAATCCCTTGAGCATTAAGCCACTAAGCTTTTAGCCTGTGCGCTGTTTTCTTCCCTGCTACGCTATGGCGAGACGCCTTCCCGCAAAGGCGGTCGGGGCCGCGCTAGATACACTTCTGCAAGGGGCTGGCGACAACCCCGAACAACTGGAAGCCCTGCTAGCTAACAGAGATATGGACCAGATACGCTATCTCTGGCGAGTGCTACACTATGCAAGCAGCCGGCTACGCCTAGGGACCAGCTAGGTCCCCCGCCAGCTACAGGACCACCAGCGATTCCGACACAGAAGTTTCCGCCAGCTAGAGGGACCTCGACTTCCTCAACGCTATACGGCGACTCCGGTTGCCAAGGTACACCTTCTAAGTCCTAAAGCGGCGCCTCCTCCGCTAATCGAGGAGACTCCTCCGCCGGAGGCATCGAGACCTGCTACGCTGACGGAGGAGGAGAGGAGACAGAGCGAGAAGTGAGAGAGATGAGATCTAGCGTGGAGGCTATCCAGGCTGGCTACGAGGATACCCAGAGACGGGCTATGGCTCAGCGAGATGCTGAGATGGCGAGGATGAGGGACATCGCAGCGACAAGGCGATGCAGAGTACCAGCTACAGCGCTAACGTGCCAGCTACGCTTCCTGCTAACCGGCGACTTCCAGAGTATGTTAGAGACCCTACGCGGCCAGCTGGATATCCCAACCGGGACCACAACGTCCCCATTACGGTGGCGTCTACAGCTACGATACTGCGAGGAGATAGAGAGTGGGTGCCCTGCGTCGACACGCGGACCAACCGCCTCGATAAAAGCTACATGGGAGCGCCGCTGGATGCCGCGAGAATATCACCGGCAGAGGCCGGTGGGATACGCCAAACATGATATTTTGCTGCGTCGTTCGGTGCCCGGTTTGGCAGAACGACGTCTGCAATCAGCGAATGTGGTACCTGCTAGACTTAGACGACCCGACTCCTGTAGCTAAGCGACAGCGAGACTACCACAGGCGACCAGCTACCTTGGAGGAGTACATGCCTCGGCCTGCAGACGCTAGCTTTCCGCCAGCTACGGAAACACCAGCTAGTTCTTCCACACAGCCAGCTACGCTAGCCTTGCAGGGGCCTGACGGCCAGTAGCTAGCTAAGCAGCTATCCTCCAACTTTTTCCCCCTTTCCTAATACCCTTGAGGCTGTATGTTTATGGGGAACGTTTCAGGGATAGTTGCTAGCTACCTCCAACCGTGCGCAGTCCAAGTAGCTAACCGGAGGTCTGGTTAGGGATAGCTTTTCCAGTCCGAAACCCGACACCAACTAGCGGCCCAGAGCTAGAGAAGGTGGGGGGACCGGACCGTCCGTCAGGTGGCTACGAGCTAGGGCGGGGGGGGCTGAAAGCGCTATTGCTACCGGGAACGCAGTCTTGCTGAGAGCTCGGGCGTGGTAACTACTTTTTCCAATTTTCTACCGACCGAAAAAGGCTACTTGTGCAGGTCCTTCCGGCTAGTTTATGCTACCTTGTTGTCTGCAAGTGAATGCAAGAGCGAGAGACCGAGAGGGCGTTTTCGGGGGGCTCTTTGGGACAGTCCCTTCCTTGCTAAAAATGCCACGATAGCTTGTGGCTCAATCATTCCCAAATTTTGTCTTGCTTTTGTGGTGCTAGGTCCGTAAGTGGCTAAGCACCGATGCCCCTCACCGGAGAGGAAAAGCTGGAGCTAGGGTCCTCGGACCTTAAGTTCCTGCTAACCACCTGCGAGATAAAGCCTGCCTCCCAAGGCACTTTGTTGTGGCGTGGAGCCAAGCTAGGACAAGGATAAAGGCCCAGGCCGAAGCTGAAGCTAACAACGAGATTCGGGACTGGACCAAGCCAATCCCGATGTCAGAATATTTGGCTATGAGACAGGCCTTCGCTAAGGCCTTTGGCGAGCCCGAAGATAAGCGCGTGCCCTTTCCAAGGAGTACGTCGAGAAAAAGCTAAGCGAGCTAGAGGGCGGCGAGTTCAGGGCAGAAGCCCTCAGCGAGATAGTCAGTTAGTCGGGACGAGGTTGACCCCGACGTTCTGCTACCGGTTTGGGATAGCAAGGGCCACATTTCTGTCAAGAAAGGCTCGTCGGTCGCTATGCCATCTGGCCCAGAACAGCTACGGCTAAGGCTGACTGTTATGTGCAACGCTATCCGGATGCTGAAGCTAAAGCATACTCAGCGGCATGAGATCAAGGATGTGGGCGCGGACCTTTTCGAGACCTACAAGGAATACCTGCTAGGCGGCTACTGCTACATGCTACGGGCTACGCGCAGCAGAATCCGCGGGAGCCACTATCCCTCCTTGGACCTTGGTCCTCAGCTATGAGCATGCTATCCGCAAGTATGCGTGCAAGCTAGTTACCCAGGAGGGGTTGCAGTTAGGCGCTGCCCTGAAAAAGTCCTGGGAGGAGCTAGCGTCAAGGAGAGACACTTTATCACTCCGCTAGCGCTATATGCTAAGCGGACGCTGCCGCCGCCTCCAGGCAACTGGGATAATGCTAACCGTGGGCTCTGGAAAGGGCAAAGCTACGGCTACAGCTAAGGGGTCCTCCAGGACACCTGACGATAAGCCGATTTGCTTCCGCTTCAACAGCAAAGCTGGCTGCAAGAAGAAAGATAAGTGCCACTTCGCGCACGTTTGCCAGCTATGTTTGCTAAGCGCCCAGCCTACCAGGGCAAGGCTAGTGCTAAGGGCACTCAAGGCGAGGGTGCGGCCTGACAGCAGACCAAGCGCAAGATACGAGTTCTGTATCTGTTCGCGGGAAATGCGAGACTGCCTTACAAAGCTAGGCTAAGAGCAAGGAGTCGACATCCAGATCGACTGCATCGATATTCAGCGAAAACCTAGAATCGACCTCTCCAAGACCAAGGAGAGGAACAAGCTACTGCAAGCGATACGAGAGGGGGCGTATGACGCTATACTGCTTTCGCCTCCATGCTCTACTTTTTCTAGAGCCCCTTGGGCTAACTTCAAGGGCCCACGCCCAGTTAGAAATCCGCGAGGTTTTGATACCCTCACCGGAGCAGTACGAAAGAAACGCATCCTGGGTAACATCTTCGCAGACTTCACCTGGGAAGTCTTGGAGCTAGCGGCGCAGCTAGATATGGCCTTCGCCCTGCTAGAACAGCCCGAGGACTTGGGAGCTACGAGCTATGGCCCCCGCGCTGGCTGGAGACCAGCGTCAATGTGGCAATGGCCACAGCGAGATAAGATCCTCGGCTATTCAGGATTCAAGACTTTTTCTTTTCACCAAGGGAATTTAGGCGCCAGCTACCCTAAACCGACTCGATCGCTAGTTAAAACTACGCTGGGCCTCCCACCCTTCTGCCATTTAGGGGTCCCCACTTTTTATGCTAAAGGCTACTATACTGGCCCCCTACCCATGGCTAAAGGGATGGGTTCCATTAGGGCTAGACAGAGCACGGGGCCTTTCAAGCCCTCGGACACGGAGAAATGGCCAGCGAAGGTGCCAACGGATAGCCGCGATGCTAGTGACTACATGCACTTCTTCTGCTACGTCAGCTGCGAAGGGGTCCTGCAAAGTGCAACAACAGTACGAAGGGACTGTGGCTAGCGATGTGGCCATGGCTACAGAGCACGAGAGACGCGAGCTAGCCGACCATCTTGAACTTTGCCGGTGGTCCTGCGACGCTAGAGAAGGAGGCCTTCCGCATGGCTTCGAGTGGCGAGGAAGGTTGCAAACTGGTTAAAAATAGCGAGCCACAGGAGTGGGCGACTGGATACAGGCCCAGGACCTGGGCACCCAAGGCCTGCTAGAGAGGGCTTCTGGGCAGCCGCTACGCTTGAGACTGATTCGAGCTACACTACAGGCAGGGACGACCCAGATAGAGACTTCCTACTGAGAGCCGAGAGAGGCCTTCCTGTAGGCATCTTGGAGCCGCTACCGAGAACACCTCATGTTTTTGAGGAACAGGCGAAGTGAGTGCAGCGACTTCGCCGATTCGTCAAGGAGAAGTTTGAAGAAGAGATAGCGGAAGGGCTCATGGAGAAGATGTCCATGAAAAGCTTCCGCCACCGCTATGGCGATAACTCTGCTATAGTTGCGCTAGCTGTCATCGTGGCAAGAAAAGGCTAATCCACGACGCTACCCACAGGATGGAGCGAAGAGAGGTCGCCTTTCCGGTTGTGGGCGACATTTCGAAGGCCCATCGGCGCATCAAACATTGCGAGGAGGAGCACGGCTTCCTGGGCTGCCAGATAGACGAAGCTAGCGATATTGTCTACATTAACAAAGTGGGCACCTTCGCGGTCAACTGGTGGACGAGGATAGCTGCTGCGGGTAGCCACGCGCCGCCTGCTCCTCCTCCTCTACGCCGATGACTTGGAGTCCCTGGCTACTACGGCTAGGGGGAGGATGGGGATAGTCCTCAGCTACCTCTACTTGTCCGCCATGGAAGGTGGAATGGCTAAGCATGGAGACGGAGTACTCCAGCTACAAGCTAGACCTCACTCACAAGCGAGCTTCCTGGCTAGTTAACTGGCTAAGGGAGAAGGTTAGACAGGGCCAAGTCACTGCTAGAGACCTAGGCCGGTTAGGCTTCGCCTATTCTGTTGGACTGGGAGAGGCCGTTTCTTGGCCCGCTATATGCCTGGCTAGCTGATAGGCTGGAAAAGGGACCGCCTGCAGAGGCCTTGCCGGCCACCTCCAACCGATGAGGAGATAGTTTTCTTCGCTGAACGGCCCCGCCTGGATAGGAGGTTTCCGAGAAATAGTGCCTGGGTGCCACGGTCCGTGGTTTTTTTCTTCGAAGTTACGAGATAATGGGCACCTTGGGCTTTTTCCAAAGATAGCCCGAATAAAGTTATCGCCTCGCTAGAATTGCTAGCGACTTTGATAGCCGTGAAACTTTGGGTCCCAGATTCCAAGGACCGGCAAGTTTCGAAGCTAGCTATCAGAGGCTACACGGACAACCACCCTTGTTAAGCAAGCGATGACTACCAAATTTCCAATGCTAGTCCTGCTAGAGCTGGCCGAAGAGCTGGCTTGCAAGTCTTGCGAGCTAGGCCTGACGTGGATCAGGAGAGATGCTAACCAGTTAGCGGATGACCTCACTAATGAGAACTTCAAGGAATTTAGCCCTGATTTTCGGATTCCCTTGAAGGGCGAGGATATCCAGTGGCGAGTGCTAGATAAACTTTTGGGGCGCGCCAACGGTTTTTACCAAGAGCTGCTACATTTTAAGCGACAGGGCAAAGCTGGACCTTTGAAGGTCAGAAAGTCCGAGAAGCTCCGAAAGCTAAAGCCCTGGTAGGGAGATGGCTAGCTGAAAGCTAGAGACTTCTTTGGGGCTACAAGGAGTTGATGGCTAGCGGGTCGCTAGAGGCTTCACTCCGTAGTTACAGTGAGCGGACTTTCGCCACCAAGCTAAAAAGAACGGAGCGTCTTTAGCTAAGGCTTTGCCGTTGTTCGGAAAACACGACAAGTGTTTGGTAGCAAGCTAAAGTGCTAACGCAAGTGAACTTTGCTTGAAGTTTCTTTTCTAGCTAGCGTATGCTAGCGAAACAAGTTTCCACCGGGAAACCTTGGGGGAGAACCTGGGGTTGGTGGTGGGCTA
>CAJNIZ010046451.1:0-26170 GCA_905231905.1 Symbiodinium pilosum | reverse complement strand
TGCCCCGCAGGGGAGCACGATCTTTGATGAGAAATCAGCGAAATTTTGAGAATGCTCCACACGGGAGCGCAATTTTTGTCAAAATTTTCTGGACGCTCCGCACAGGAGCACACGCTTCTTCAAACTTTTCAGGATGCTACGCGCGAGAGCGCAATTTTCATCAAAATTATCAGGATGCTCCGCGCGGGAACGCGATCTTGAACGAAACAACGGTGAAATTTTGAAGATTCCCCGCACTAAAGCACAATTTCATTCAAAATTTTCAGGATGCTCCGCACAGGCGCGCGATTTTGTTCAAAATTTCCCGGGTGCTTTGCACGGGAGTGCGATTTTTCTCAAAATTTTCAGGGTGCTCCGCACGGGAGCGTGATTTTCTTCAAAATTTTCAGGATGCTCCGCGCGGGAGCGTGGTTTTGAACCACGAAGTCGACGAAAGCTAGGCTCATTGATTGCCGGGATACTCCCCTCAAGACGGCGATGCTGAACGAAGAAGTACCCCAGTAGTCAATCAGTATAGCTTCAGTCAACTTAGTTGCTCAATTTTTGAACGATGAAGTCGACGAAAGCTATGCTGATTGATTACCGGGGCTGCAAGTAAGGGTGTTCCTTCCTTTCAGAGAATCAAATCCCAAAGGGGCAAACACCCCTTACAATTTGAGATATCGATTTGAGATTTGATTCGATTAGTGACAAATGTTAGGACTCTGGTAATTGTTGTAGGAAAATCAAGCAAAGAGCGCACTAAAAATCAAGTCGCCAAATCCAGTTTAAAAAAACCCATCCAGTGCTTCAATTAAATGAGACTTCCAAGCCGTTTAAAAGTCTAATGGCTAAAGCTGGCACGGCCCACCCCTCTTTCATGCAAAACATCCAAAAGCCGCACACATTTCAAAGTCAACTTTTTCGAGCACTCTGAGAACTGCTTCCCCAGCCGTGTGGTGTAGGCGTGCCAAGCTCAACACACAAGTTCAGGCAGTGCACCGCGCCTGAATAGATAAGGACATCCGGGTCGAATTGCTTCAAATGTCACTGACAGTGCTTCCCCTGCAGCCAGACGGTCTTTATGTGTTTCCCGCAATCCCAGCAACTTCTGCTGGTTGTGGTCAAGCACGTCGAGAGATCTCACTGGATAGGAATTGTTCGATGCTGAGGTTGCCAAGTCTGAGAGAAGGTCGCAAACAGTTTATGCGCCCTACTGGTGCTACACGGTGAGTGCCGGAAGCCTACAGATCCGCTTTCAGCATGCCCAGTCTGTCGTAGCATCCAGCCAGAACGCATTTGTAAGGAGTACGTGAGAAGCAGCATCGCTGCCTGCAATGGCGGAGCTGGAAGCTGCATTTGCATGGGGCCCTCGATTTGTGGTGGGTGGGGACCGTTTCCTCCAGGATCCTGGCAGGCATATTCGTATTCATGCTGTGGCTGCCACCCCGAAGCTCAGCCGGCTCCAGTGGCTGCTCCAACAGCCACGGCGGCTCCTTTGCCGAGCCCCCCTCTGCAAAAGGCCACGAGAACCAGAACTTAGGGAGGTTTTGTTTCTCGCATTTCCCACTTGCAGACTTGTAGACATTGAAACTTTAAGGGTTGGACTCCAAGGCTGCATCTGAACCCGCTTCAGATCCTGCACCTCCATCACCACAGTCGGTGCCCTCAAACATTTCGGGCGGTGTCAGTGCCAACAACGCAACGGCCAGCGCTGCAAGCGCTTGCGCAGCTCACAAGGCTTGTGCCGATCTGCGCCTTGATGGCAGCTGCTGCCCCGCAGCCGACGGGACATACCTTGGATGCTGCGACTCTGTTTCGATGCTGCTGGAAGCTAGCGACGTCAACACGCATGCCAAGCTGGACATGCCAATCCCTGCGTGGTGTGCCGAGCTGGCATTGCATGTCAGGGAGATTAGTGTGCTTTGGCCTTATTCATTGGCACATTCTTGGTTTTGATTTGCTTTGAGAAAAGATTGGTTTGGGCTCTCAACTCAGCCTCCATGTACTTCCACTGGACGCGGCGGCTGTGGATGCATCAGTAAGACTACCTGCGGCGATGGTCGGCCTTTGCCTGGAAGAAGCTCGGCCATGATTCAGCCATGAACTGGCCAGTCATGTCATAAAGCAAAGGGCCAGGATCCATCAGGACTGAAGAATCGTGACCGGGCGCAAATGACGATCACACCCCGGAAGAGAGAAGAACATATAAGTTTGCTTTCCCCGAGATGTCGCATATGTGTCTCAGAGCTTTGTAGGTACTTAATGGTTTTTGGGAGGCTTGTTCGTGACATGAGGATGATCATGGCGGATCATAGTACTTGCTGCATGCCAGGTTGGCAGTCTTACTCAACTGCATGCTGTGGCTGCATTTAATGATGCGAAGTGCTCAAGTGAGATGGGGGAATGTTGGTGATGCTATAGAGCCGGCTATAGAAAAGAATGCAGCTGCAGCTTTCAGAGCCCGACGCTGAGTGGCTGTAGATGTTCTGCTTGCGTCTGCAAGGCCCACCCTGCTGTTTTGCGTGCCGGGCCCATTCATCGACCATCTTGCAGCTCTGCCAGCTCTGCCAGCTCTGCATCTCCATGTCCTCAGATTCGTATATGGTGCTGAGGCCGAGCATTCAGTGCAGGAGCTCAGATACGCGAATGGCGCTCAGCTTCCTTGCCGGAGCAGCGGAGTGTCACTAAGACCTGGAAAGTGTGGGCAGTTTGAAGCGAAGTAGCTCGCCTCATGCGAGCACCTCAGAGTCTGAGTTGACCATGTAGCCGCGGAGGGGCCCAAGAGCCATTCTTGAGAGCCTTGACAGGGCGATCTGCACAGGCTCCTGGGGACGGCACGAGCGCCACGAGGTCACAGGCATTCCATGCTCTGTGCTCTCAAGAGCAGCTTCAGAGGTTCTTGGTATGCCTCCTTTGTTTTGCAACGTCAGGAGCCGAGCAAGTTTAGGGTTTCGGGCTGTGAGATTGCCATGTTGCAGCCAGGACATACTGTAATAGTATTGTGTACATCTTTGCGTTTGCGTTTACCGTTGCCCAGGTAGCCGCCCAGCACTTTCAGACTTCCTCAAGCAGACCCTTCCTGCGGGTGCCTTCACCTCAGTTGAAATCACCTGACACAAGGTTACCTGCCTAACTTTCGATCCTGAGGCCCCGAACTTCCTCGTGCAGAGGTAGGTATCTTTAAGCCGTGTGATAGCATTTGGAGTACTGAACTTTGATGCCTCGCATTCTCCTCTTGATCACAAGGCCAGAAAAAAAAGCCGGAAAACCTGTGGCGGCCTCGACCAGTCGAACGGTGCATGCGCAAGACAAGATGTGAACTATGCACGCGGGACGTTCTGGATGATGTGGGGCTTCCTGGAATTTTGCCTGGACTTCTGGGAAGGGAGTGATGCTAAGGCCATCAAGTTGCCCAAGCACTCCAACGCAGCATGGGTTTTCTTTGGCAGGCACGTTCTGGCGGCGAGCTGTACGCATGGCCGCTTTTTTTGGTTTTCATGTGACGAGTTGTCATTATCTTTAGAGCAGGAATGCTGGAAGCCGTATCTTGCGCGGTCGTGCAGAGCATACAGTCACCTACTCAAAGTTTCTGATTGCAGTCTTTTGTTGATGCAAGCCTCACCGGTGGCTGCTTTGAGCAAGCAAGGATGTCATCCAGCACAGTGGCACCTGGTGAGCACAAGCTTCACTGTACACAAAGCCATAGCACGAGGTGCAAGACAAAACGTGCTTGAGATCCGTTTTTCGTTGGAGATTGTTTGGCAGTGCCTGGGCAAACCGAGGCACCTGGCATGTGCAGCTCAAGGGAGAGAAGGCGCGTCGCTGACGTCAGAAATGCTGCTCATTCAGGGCTTAGTTTTCTCCGTAGCAGAACCAGTAGGCACTGCATCTTTGCAATCATTTCGGTGCTTGATTTTCGCTCGATTTGGCCAGTGGGTATGTTCTTTTTTTTCTGGGCACAACAGACCGCCAAGTCTTTGCAACCTGGAGGAGCAGGGCGTCCACTGTGCAGTTTGAAAGAGTTCTGAGAGGTTTTGCTTGTCGGGTAGAGGTTTTCTCCAAGAGCTGCTAGCAAAGCAGATAACTAGGTGAGAGCTAACTTGCTAAAACGTTGCGTGCCTCATGCCGTTGAGATGGCGCCTTCTGACATGGGCTGTCGGAGCTATCGCTCGTGGAGCCTCCAAGCTGAATGTTGACATTCATAACTGGGAGCCTCCTGCGTCCAAATTCTGGTTGGATGGAGCCCGCGCTTTTCAAGCCGTGCAAGATTTCATCGTCCATTTTCCAGTGCTGAACTTCACTGTGGACTCGCTGTCACCTGAGACGTTCGATCAACTAGTACAAGAAGGCCGCCCTTTCGTTGTGCGTGGCCTCGGAAGAATTCATCCGATGCGAGAATGGGACTGTGAGTTCTTCAGGCACCATGCCAGTTTTCAAAAGGTGCAGGGCCGGCGAGAGTATGCAGATTCGGCTAGCCAGCAGCCGCAGTGGATGTCTCTTAGAGATGTTATGTCAACTGTGTCAGGTGAAGCAACTAGGCCAGACTCACTACATGCATCTCCGTATTATGTGGGCATCAAGGATGTGCAGTACCGCAGTTCCCAAGAATTGAGTCGTGATTCACACTACAGTCCCAGTTGGACACGGGAACTGTTGCAGCTTGTCCAAAATCATACCATCACACCAAGTTTTATGCGAGGTAGCAACTTACAACATCTCAGAGACACACCCGAGTTCTGGTTCGTCCAGAGTGGTGCCCGACAAGTAGGGGCAAAACCACATGTGGATGTCCATCCTCAGTCCACTTGGAGCTTGCAGCTGTGCGGACGGAAGCGATGGCGTGTCTCCACGATTGCACCACGATCAGCCCCCCATGTCATGAAGCTCTATCAAGATGGACAGATATACAATCGACCTGAGCACTTGTCATGGAATCAATTTGAGGATATTGTGCTTCATCCTGGGGATGCCTTGTTTTTTGGCCCGGCCTTCATTCATCAAACCTTGTCTGAGGAGAGTGGACCAGCTGCATCAGTCACCTGGCAATTTGAGGATCCACTGCCAGTCGTTTTCATGCGGGCTTTCATGCCACGCCTGCGCTTCACTGCTGATGCTTCCGCTCTTTGGCCACGGATACAGCATCTTGTCATGCGGGCTCAGAAGGTGGACCTGCTGAAAATTCCAACATCTTCTGACCTGCAACGCTTTCTTGACATTGATGGACATGGCAGTGTAAACGAGTCAGAACGCCAGCAGGTTGTTTCTTTGTGGAAGGCATTGGGCGTGGAAGTCAGATCAAAGGTTCCAAAGGCCCTCTGGCACGAAGCAAACCTGGGTCTGGACGCGGTCATTGAGGATCAGCATGAGCTAGCAGACCTTCCAAAGCGCTTGCGAAAGCTCGTAAGGGAATGGGAGGACTCGGCTTTACAGTTGGATGCCTCAGCAGCGTTGGAGCGACAATCTTCTCGGGTTGAACTTTAGCAGCGTTCACCCGACAAAAAGCCAGATGCAAGCAGCATTCGTTGGCGTAAGTTTCATATTTGTTGTGAGTGCTCCACGGCTAGGATCTGAATACTTCTCCCAGTATCATCAAATCCATCAACCCGCATCAACCCAACGTAATTTTTTGAAATTGGCTTTAAGAACGCTTGCTGTACTAGGTTGCGATCAGTTGAAGCCAGATGAAACTGTGGTGGTTGGGTTGGGGCTGCTGGTCAATGTGAGAAGCGCTTCGGGCTTGTGTTCGAGATGTTCGAGTTGCCAGATGAGAGCCGTCCAGGTGTGGACGCTCAAGCCAACCGAGGAGCTGCGGATGAAGGCGGGGAGACGTCAAATGTGAAGCAACCAATGTTTGTACTGTAGTGTAGCGTTGGCGTCAGGTCCCTTCCCTGAAGAGGACAGGCCGTGTTCAAGTGCGTTGTCGACAAGGTGACGTTCTTTGTGCTTTCCTTAGCTGCAGTACAGGGCAGCAATCCCATCCTTCCCTTCCTCCTGCTGAGGCATCAACACTCGGTTGTGGTGGCACAGCACACACATACCGGCCCGCTGCAAGCTCTCCTTGAGCGCCGTGGCCCTAAGCAAAAGTGCAGAAGAATCGATGTAATGGGTACTTCTTGTTTATCTTCGCGGAATTCAGCTTTTGCTCGAATGTTTGCTTGTTCCTTCACATGTTGAAACATCAAATCATATCAAATCACTGCGAGATCCTGGATCTGGTCTCTTTCCCTTGTTGACTCTGGCTTTGAGATCCGCTCCAAAGTGCACCATGCGCCGTATCAACAGCTGTGTGCTCATTACCACAAAATTCTCCCTCGCATAAGCGAAATGTAGACCAGAAAGCCAACAAGTCATGTCATACTCGTATTGGATCTTTTTCATTGCTTTCGGCTTTATTAGAATCAGGAAGCAGTCAGAATCAGAAAATTCACAGGAATAGAACGCGAGCAAATCGAAGAAACCTGAGCACTTGGTCCTTCTTTGACAAAGATGATGGCTTCTTTCAACAGCGGAAGCCTCTCTCGGATTGGTACGTTTCAGACTTTGCTTTGGCCCCCAGATGAAGGTTCAGCACCCCTTTGAATTTTCCAGTCTTCTTTTCTGCTTTGCTCCTGATTCTGATGGGACGGGTCAAGCATTTCTCCAGAAGAGGCTTCACCTGCTGGACTCGCAGATGGATAAACCAAAACCTCTTCTTGTTGAGGCAGCCAACCTTTTCTGTAAACTTCAAACGCTTGTGACAATGGCCCTTGAGCTTCAGGCCACTTTATTTTGAGGTCGTCCAGGTTTCAAGGATCCTTGTGGTAGTATCCTGCTGCATATTTTGCGCAGCAGCTTACACCGCGCGCCAAAGCAGTCATGCAAGTGCTCACCATGTGCGACGTCAGAAAGAGAGGCCGTACAGCCAGCATTCGCCACTCCGATGATGAGATGGTGAGCTTGTCGGCCGAACATTTCTTACAGCAAAACACACCTGGTCAGCAGAGTAGACAACAGAAAAGAAGGAGCGGAAACCAATCGCGTCAAATCTCCAATGCGTGCGGGCAAGCCAGCATGGAAGCCCAGCTAGTGCCCAGCTTTTCATCCCCAAGAAACCTGCTCTGGCACAGCCAACTTTAGGCGGGCTGCTGAAAAGGAGAGCGCTCATAGGAGCCTCCTGCAGAACACCATTTTTCTCCATCTAATAGATCAATCTGCCCTTTAAGTACAACATCAAAGACTCATAACATGTCTGAGTGGAAAGCGGTCAGTGTCGCCTGAGGTAGCCAGGGACATGTGCGCCCAGCTTTGTTGAGAGTTTCCGCAGTGATTGTGATCTGACGCAGGTACCTAGATGGTACACGTCCTGGCGCATGTGACATGACCAATGTCGACGGTGCCCCTCTCACAAAGCCAGTGGAGTTTGCAAGAACTTGTGACTGACCCCACGCTGCAGGCCACTATGCTGTGAAGTCCATCCAGAAAGGTGCATGGCTCTTGGCAACAGGGTCAAGCAGTGCAAAAAAGTGGTTCCTGTTGAACAGCCTGACAGCCTGAGGCGATCATTTTCACTGAGGACAGTGCTCCGCAATTGGAGCTTCCAAGGCGCAACGGTGTTTGAAGCCTGTGAGTGGAGCCAACTACGCAGCTGAGGAGTCCAGCTGCCAACTGCGAGTTGTGGGAGAGCTTGAGGCTGAGCTTATTGAATGTACATGCGAATGTCCGTGTTGCCGTCCTTCTCGAGAGCGAGGTCAAGGCGGAAGCCTCGTGGTTGTGGCTCCACGGACAAGTCTTGAACAGCGGCCCTAAATACACCTCGATGTCAAGCCTGCCAGGCCAAACGAACCATCAAGAAAGGAGAGTGGTTTTCGCTGAGCGACAGCGAAGACGACAAGGCAGCCCTGGACAGTTCGGCCCTCACCATGCCTTGGATGGCTTGCTTTTTGCAGTAAGGAGCCGCGAGGAACCAAGCGCAGACGGTGAGATCCGGGTGATGAGAGCAGAATCTCCGTCACAAAGCTGCTTTGCAATATCATCATCTCTCGCCGGTAGCTCGGTAGCTCTCAGAAACCTTTCCCTCATCGCCTTGTATCTTCTCACAGCTTGTCGAGCTGTATGTCATCACCAGTCATTGCCTGCTTTTAGATTTTAGATCTTCTGTCTTCCGATCCAAATCAGCTTGCAAGCCGTGACTTATGTATGAGTTCCATGGACTGCGATGGACAAGCGTCTGCCCCACCGGATCCGGGACGTCCGACTTCAACTGCAGGCTTCTGGCAGGCTCGCTACTGCAGACAGCACCTCGATGCAATAGCTTTTGCTTGCTCAGCCCTGGTGCACTGTTTTTCTGTTCCTGGTATGACTTGTCCTTGCCGTTTGAATCTGATTCGTGGGTGGGTTGGGTCAGACGAGGTGTCAAGGATGAGTTGTGCAAGAACTTCACAGAGTACGGCCGACTGAAGCAGCAGGCGCTCAGAAAGTTGGTGCTGCAAGAGCTGAGCACCCCTTTGCCCGCAGCCTGCACTGAACCTGCTGCAACGGCAAGCGATGCATGCCGAGATGAGGGTGTGGATGTGCCAAAAAAGAAGAAGCGCCGAAAGGACAACGGCGCACCAAACGCCGCCTTTCCAGATCAGCCCCTCGTGGAGAAGGAGTCCATGAATGAGTCAATGCGGCGTCTCTACGCACAGGGCTCTACAAGCCCAGCTGCTAAGGAAGAGCGGGCTGAAGAGTCGGCCCCTTCTCGACGGGCTCGGCAGAAAGCTGCCATGGCTGCTGCTCGCCGTGAACAGGGCCTGCCTGAACCGCGAGGGGCAGGGTTTCAACCAGAGCCACGTCCTGAAGAACGGCTCGAGGATTTGGGAGGTGTTGATGAGATTCTGCAGGATTTGCGACAGCTTGTGGTTCAACCGCTCAGCCATCCTGAAGTGTTTCAGCACCTTGGCGTCCAGCCTCCGACTGGGGTTCTTCTGTTCGGGCCACCAGGCTGTGGAAAGACCAAGATTGCCCATGCCATTGCAGGCACGACGGGGGTACCTTTCTTCAAGATAGCGGCCACGGAGATAGTGTCAGGCATGTCAGGTGAGTCAGAAGCAAAGATTAGACAACTCTTCCAGGCAGCCATTGCCGCTGCTCCAAGCCTCATTTTCTTGGATGAAGTAGATGCCATCACGCCAAAACGTGATTCGGCTGGTCGGGAGATGGAGCGTCGCATCGTGGCACAACTACTCACATGCCTGGATGAGCTTCAGAAAGCTAATGTTATAGTTCTTGGAGCAACAAACCGACCCGATGCACTTGATCCGGCGCTCCGGCGGGCAGGCCGTTTTGACAGAGAGATTTCCATGGGGATACCGGATGAGTCTGCGCGCGCCAGAATCCTCGAGAAGATGGTGGGCGGTATGCGCCTGGCAGAGGACTTGGACCTCCCGTTCTTGGCCAAGAAGACTGCCGGATTTGTTGGCGCGGATCTATCTGCCCTGACGAAAGAGGCAGCACTGGGAGCTGTTCAACGCGCATTCTGTGGTCTGGAGTCTGAGAGACAACAAAATAACGACGGACCTGCGACTGACCGGCCATACTCAGTGGAGGAGATGGCGAATCTGGCGGTTGATGCGTCTGACTTCAGCGCAGCACTGACTAGAGTCCAGCCATCTGCACGTCGCGAGGGCTTCACCACTATCCCAGATGTGAAATGGGAGGATGTGGGAGCGCTTCAGGAGGTACAAGCCGACATGGATGCCGCAGTCTGCGAGCCCATTCGACAGGCAGAGCTTTTCAGAGAGCTTGGCCAGGGCCTCGTCGTCTTGCCGCGGGAATGTGAAAGCAACTTGTAATAACCTGTCCATTGTACATGCAGCACGTGCTCCTGACGCCTTAAGCGCTGACATGCTAACTTGATAGACAACCAGGTGAATCTAAGTCGAAGCCATCCCACTTTGCCATGTTGCAGCACTTCCAGAAGATTAGCATTTTGAATCACAACAGGAGTACAACTTTGCGTAACATTTCGCAGAACCTTCCTTGCCAACACGGCAGCCGGAATGGCCAAGCCCGTTGAACCCAAGAAGGACGCCGCTGTGCGCCAGTGCAAGCCTGTTTTTTGTCGAGCTCTTACTTGTAGGATGCTTTTGCTGTGGACCTCTATCCAGCTCCGCTCATCAAGTGGCACCCATCTGTCGAGCAGCACGAGTCGCTGGTCATAGATGCCGAGAAGCGGGGTCTCATAAACAAGTCGGAGACTTGGAGTTCCTTTTTCCAGAAGGGCGATAACACATGGTGATACGATGACGCATGTTAGATCAGTTCAGGCCGAAGCCGGCTTCGCATACCAGAAGCACCTCCAACACAACAACAAGAATTGGCAGCCAGGTGCCATGCTTTCGCTTCTTTTGCTGCGCTGAAGACACGTTCGGAGCACGTTTGTGAGGATGAAGAGATTCAAGTCCGTCTGCAGATAGCGATAGCATTGGAACCACCTGTCGAACCTTCGGGCCTGGCGCTGAGCAGAAGACTTGCAAGTCGTATTTTGAGCCCCTGGCAGCTCCCGGAGGCGGGTACCGGGCCACCGCTTTCTACCAGAGCGAGGGTTTGGAGCCCCGCGAGAGGCGGAAAAGCGAGCCAAAACAGGCACACAAGTCGGCCAGGGTTCAGGTGAAGGGCCCACATGGCATTACATTAGGAAAGCTAGCAAGCAAGCTTGCTTGACCAGACAATGGCGGGGCCAGTCTTGAAGTTTGCCAGCTATGGGTTTGATCCGCTGCTTCCACCACCCCCAACAAGAATGCGAGCGCCGGCATCATTGCATAAGATCGTTTCCTTTTTGTACACGAGTAGCCGTCTCCTTCGAGTGGGCATGTAGGCAGGATGGAAAGGGCGCGAGGTAGACAGCTCGTCCTGCAGGACCTGACCACACGACCTACTGCTAGTTCCACAGCTTCCATGCATGTCAAACCTTTGGTTGAAAAGCTCAAGTCTGACACACTGTTCCCCACGGACGCCCTGGATCATGGAAACAGCCTTGGGAAATAACGACCAATTGCCTGACGACTTGGGAGCAGAGCATTCCAAAGTATGGACCTACTAGTAGCACGCAGAGCACAAAATTGTTTCCTAAGCAGCACCTGCTTGTGGGCGTCATTCTGGTAAGCTGGACCAAAACGCATGAGGCTACTCGCTTTCACCTTCAATGCGCAGCATCATCTGCATGGACCTAGCCTAAGTTCGGCTGCTCCACAGCTTCTCCGTGACGGCAATGCCATTTGGCACCGTGCAAGCTACTCAAAAACGACCGCGTGCCGTAGCACTAAGTGGGTCAAGCCCATTTGTGATGGAAAGATGCTGAGAGACCTCATCAATGTTCATCAATCAGGGAGCAGCAAACCGACCAAACCATAACCAAAACAAGGTCAAGCCAGGAACCCAACAACAATCCGGAGCACAATCAAGACCGAATGGGTTGCAGCCGAAAGGCTGAGAACGTTAGCCCGATGCGATCTCGTCAGCCTCACACATGCCCCTCCCGCAGCCGGCCCACCTTATTCCTACTGCCATACCCCCTGAATACTCGCGCGCCCTTCTACTGACTCTTACTGCGTCGACCTGCGCGCCCCCTCCGGACCCCCTCCGTCGCCCAATCCTCACACTCCCGCCGTGCACTTCTCCGCAAAAAAACGGGATCTCTCCGGAAGATCCCCATAGACCCAGCATCAAGAGCGTCAGCCGGTGCCTCCTCCAAAATGCCCTACCCCATCCCGGAGCATATTTTGGGGACTGCTTGCCAGGACGGGTTGAAGAAGGCCCGAAGTTTAAGAATGCCCAAAGACTACGCTGTAGGGGTACGCTGGGGTAAGCTAGGGGTGCGGTTGTGAAGGGGGCGGTCAGGGGGGCGGTGAAGGGGTGCTCTACGGGTACGCTCGGGGTACTATTACTAGCAGGAGCCTTTTGGGGTGGCAAGCACCGTGCAAAATGCGCTCCGGGTGATGCTCATGATAGCACAGCCCCCTTCACCGCCCCCTTCACGACCGCACCCCTAGCGTACCCCTAGCGGCCCGCCCTGCTAGCACCTCACGACCGCACCGCTAGCGTACTAGTGTACCTACCGTATCGCGGCCCCTGCTATCACCGCCCCCTTAACCGCCCACCGCCCCCTTCACGACCGCACCCCTAGCATACTTGTAGTGTATCTCCAGTGTACCCCCAGTGTACCTACCGTATTGCGGCCCCCCCTGCTACCCTAGCGAACCCCTAGCATCCCCTAGCATACCCCTAGCGTACCCCTTGCGTACCCCTAGCGCACCCCTAGCTTACCCCTAGCGTACCCCTGGCGTACCCCTAGCGTACCTACCGTATCGCGCCCCCCCCCCTTGGACCTAATTGTGAACCCAACATCCGAGACTTTTTGGGAATAACCCCCGGACCTCAGATGAAGGTGAAAGCTGCATTAGCTTCGGCATGCTGCCGGCACGCAAGAGGGACGTTGCAAAGCATTTGAAGGCTTTTGGAAAGCTGCATCCAATCGCAGCCTGAAGCAATTTAGGCTGAGTTGACATGCACTTGCACTGGACTGAGCGCAGAAAAATACACACGGACCAGGCCAAAGATGAGCAATGCTGAGCAACTTGTGCAACTTGACTTGAGACATTGTCCCGAAACCTGGAATTCAGATGACTTCTCCAGCCTGAACCGTGAAAGGAGTGGTAAGCTTTAGAGTGTGACGTGCATTTTGAGCGAAGCGCTTCGGCTGAATACAGATCAAAGAAGAATCCAGCTTGAAAGCATGTCTTCTCTCCATCCATCAACGCAATCTTGAAGAGAGGTGCCTGCAATCTCCATGGATGCGGGAATCGAACATTTTCCATGGTCCAAAACTGAATAGGATGAGCAGCAGGATTTATTTGCATGGACTGCAAAGTTCCTGAGTAGGCAGGCAGCTGCATCCCGATTCTGCACGAGAAGCGCGAGAAATCTTGTTGTGAGTGCATACGAGGCCATCTTCTGAGCAGGCCAGCAAATGACAGAAGGAAGATATCACTTGCCTGCCTTATTGATGCAACTCGTCAGGACTTCTTCCTGCCATGCGCATCCTGCTGCGATTGCATACAAAATCCCATCCTTTGGAGAAGCAGGAATGATGCATTCATGTAGCACAAAAATTGTAGCTTGGCGAAGACGCAAGGACCATGGAATACAGAGCCGTCTCAGGAAGACCTCTTTGGCTTATTGGATATTCGCGGGAAACGCTCTGCCAGCACCTTCGTTGGTGGCTGTCTGTCCATCCTCGTTGGTCCACACCCACATGTTGCTCAACATTCCCCAAGCATGAGTTGCCTGGACGTCTCGGAAGCCTCGAAAGGCCAGCTTTGACCACTGGCTCGTGTGCCTCTTTGCACGCTGAAATGGCTCGTGCTCTGGTCTCCCAAGCCATCAGCAGCATTAGGAAGAGGCATAGCCGAAAGGAGCAATCCACCATACCTTCCTCGCGCTTCTTTTTTGACCTCTACCGCCATGCTTTACCTGGAGCTCTTGGTTTCCAACCTTTTTGATGAAGTGCTCTGTTTCTGAGAAGACGGCCCCCGTCGCTTGTCCCTTGCCGCAAGTCCTTTTCAGGACGACGATGCCACTTCTTGATTTTTCCATCTTGGTTCTCCTTGTCCTGCTCCACATCCTTTGCTGGATGCCAAGGCGTCCTGCTCCATCTTGAGTTGGTTGCCCTTTGGCTCCGGTTTTGACTTGGCTTATACAGGCTCTTCATACTGCTCTCACATGCTTGTTCCAACCATGCCTTATAGGAGTCCTGTCTTTCTTTGTTCCGCGTACCAGTGGCCTTGGCCAAAATCTGTCCTACCGCTTTTTGAGGTTCCTGGAAGACCGTTTGAGTGGCCTTAATGTCAGTTGGTGCTTTTTTGGTGACTGCTTCATGCTTGCTGGTTGGTTGCTCCAGGAGGGGGAACATCTCCATGACTTCCTCCAGTTGAGTTTACTGCGCCATGTTTGAACACAAGACAAATGGGAACAGAGAAGTGTCTGCATGTGTTCTGAGTCTTGTGTGTCCATTGTCTCCTGTGTCCTGTTCTGTGTCCTCTATGTATGTCCCGTCTCTATGGCAAGTTGTGGAGTTTAACAAAGCACAAATGCTGCAACCTGATGCGTTTATGCTTGATTATGCTTGGTTGAGGGTGCAACCTTTGCAAAGCAAACTTCGCAACGTGGTAGACTCATTGAACTCGTCCTGCTCAGGGCCATGGCATCAAGCCTGGGTGCATATACATCGTCATGCATTTCAGCTAGGTGATTGAGTAGAGAACCACTGTGCTCTGAGATCCATTGCCCGCAAAAAACACAAAAAATCCGAAACACATCTCTATCTGCTATGTGGGGAAGTTGAAGCCACTCCTTAGTCCCCACTTTGAAGTCAGCCTCAACCTTGTGCGCAACAGGAACCTTGGCGCACCCTGCAGCGGACTGCCAAACAGGAGCTTCGTCTTGGCTTTCTGTGGAACACCATGCAATAATGCATTGGCCTCCAGTCCCCTCTGTCAGTCTGAGAGCTTGAGGCAAGAACTTTATCACACAATTTGTGGATGTGCCATCTTAGCTCATGCAAATGGCCAGATCTCCAATCACCGCTGGCAGGCATACCATCCCGAAAGCATATGTGCGCGTCAACTCTCTTGTACGCTTGCTGGTCCGTCCTTTATGCCTGTGGCAAGGCAATCTGAGGCTTCTTGTTGCTTCATCGCTAGGGCCTGCCACGAACTGAATCTACTGTAAATACTGATGAATTTGACTAATTCGGCAGCTCCCAACTTCGCATCTGCAATTGCAGCGGCAACGCGTCATCTACTCTTTTGGCAATATACTACATCCGAGCTTGATTTGCTCACTCTTCTATCTTGATGTTCGGGGGGCAGGGTGGCGGTGAAGAGGAGGGGAGGGTGGGGGGGTTATTACGTACGTCACAGAAGAATCTTTGTTTCTGCGCAAGGCTCCAGGGAAACCTCACTGAGGGGTCATTGCCATTGGGGCTTGCGTCAACATAGAAGAGTGAGCAACTCAGGTTCGGATGTATCATCTAGCCAAAACGATAATTCACGCTTTGATTCAGGTGTTACAACCTCAGCGGCGGCACAAATGGCGGCACGCTCGCGCATGCGCAGAGTTGGGCCTGCAAAACTAGTTGAATTCATTGGTATTTGCAGAGTTATGAACTTAAGTGGTATGCCCTGGAAAGGGCGGCTTTTCGTTGATGGGTTTTGACAGCCCTCCTGTTCAGAAAGTATACTATGCAGGTGGGGCAAGGACGGAAAGCCTTCACTCTCAGCATCCAATTCTATGAGGCTTGAGGAGGGCTAGGTCTTTCCAACATGGGCGACACGCTCTCTGCCATTCACTGCTTCATGCTGCCCGCCTGCAAGCGGCTCCTGACTGCATTGCTCCTCTTCCCACCTGGTGCATTGCGGAAGCCATGTCGCGAGGTAGCCGCAGCAGACGTCTGCACCAGTATGGCTACGGTTACTTTGGTGGAGGAAGGGCTTTTAGGACGAGAAGGACGTGGCCCCAGCCCAGCCCCACCGTTGCCAGCTGGGTATTTCTGGTGTTTTTGCCGGTCACGCCTTCAAGGGAAGTTAGCTGGGCTCTTGCCGTGCTGCTTACTGTGGGCTTTCACCATCTCGAAGGGCCCCTTTGGACACATTCCGCTTCCCACTTTTGACAATACCAAACTGATTCGTCACTTCAGCCTTGCCTTTGCTGCCTTTGCTGCCTTTGCTTTGCTGCCTTTGCTTTGCTAGCCTTTGCTAGCTTTGCTGGTCTGCTTGCAGTGTTCATGACCAGCTCTTCGAGGTGAGCATGGAAATAGATGCTGGCCTTGGCCGACATTGAGCAGGGGTCATACTTTGCTACAAGTGGGGTTTCCTCGAAGACGTGCTTTGTCAGCACTGGAGTGCGGGGGAAGCGATGCGTGGCTAGATTTGGGGCTTCTGGGGGCGGGCAATGCAACTCAGGCAACGCCAGGGGCAGCAACACGACAGTTGAGATGACAGACTAACAGGTGGTGAGTCCTTGAAACAAGTTTTCTGACACTAGACACGGCTTTGCACATGCTGATGTGCTGATCGCGCGAGAACGCCCGTCGAAAGGCGAGTGAAGCACAAAGTGAGGAGCGGAAAACTATTGATCAAAACTTGGCTTGACACTACATGCTTGTTTAAGACCGTCACTAAAGATACATTCAGCTTTCAGCAGACTTTGAAAACCCTGCCGAACCACCTCAACAACTTTCGCAAAAACCCTTGTGATCTTCGTTCTGTATGTGTGGTGGAGTTCCTTTTCGGACAGAATTTTCGGTTTGGCTAACATCCGGATTGCACGCAGGCGGTGGAGAGCAAGTATGGAAAGAAATTACACGATTGCCCAATGGAGGCAGGCTGCTTGGAGTTCGGTTCTGGAATTGAGTTTCTGATATGACCATGGGCACCTTTTCAAGGCAGTCTTCCGCATACCGTACAATTCTCGAGTGCCTTCACCGCACTTGGTGCCTCCCATTTTCCTGTGTTCTACATGCAAAGCTGGATAGGGCCATGTTTGTGAGGGCCCTTGGCCTGGTGAAAAAGGCTTGTACTGCATATGTTTGTACTACACGTAGTTTGTGGCAGGAAGATAGGTCCAATTGTCACAGCAGCAAACACTCCTCTCCAAGATGTGATGTGTACCTTTTTGACATATCATCACTTTTGTTGACGGTGGCCTTCCTCCATCTTGAGGAAGTGGTGACTTGCAAAATGTTCGGGATGCAAACGTGACGTAATCCGCTTCCTCAAAAGCTTGCAGTGCTTATCTGGACCTGGCTTGAACTTGCTCCAACCTGGACCTACTATCACCCAGTTTTTCAACATCCTACGCCATTTCTACTCAGCTTCAGAAGTTGCTGCATTCATAACCCAATGATGCGCTTCAATCAGGGTTGAGACCTTCAATTTTGCTTATAGGCAGGCAAGTGAGAGGTTGCAGCACGTGGTGGGGTGTTTCAAGTTTCAATCCCTTTCTTGGCTCACCACACCTACAAGCATCCACAAGCCGCATGCGAGCTGACAGCCTTGAACGCTTAGGAGCAATTCGTCAAGGTGGCCGTTTTCGCCGTGGCCGATGGTGCGGATGTACCTGTCGGAGAAGCCACAGTGCCCATAGCGGACCCGAAAGCTGAAACTATGACCGGGTGGTCACGCGGCTGCTCTGATTGTTTGTACATTTCACAAAGTTGCCTTCTAGTTCTTGTCCTCCAGATTTCATGCTGAAAGCACTTTACTACATCAAGTTTTGCTCGCTGAATTCTTCCACAGTCTTGGTTTTCATCGGCATCTGCAGGCGCCTCATGCAAGACTTTGAAGAAACTGGGGAGGCTGGACTGACCGAACTGTGCGCCGTCGGTATTGTTCCTTTTCCCAGGCATTTTGTACGGGGATCTATCTTTTTTAAGACTTGTCAGGTAGAACTTCGGATAGTCCTTCCGGGGGATGATCCTGCATCAGTCGCGGAGACTGCGGAGAAGTCCACCGAAAGCTACGATCCTGGAATGCATAAATGCGGTAGTCTTGCAAGTTAATTGCATGCTGCTTCAAATGATGCTTCTTCACTTGGAAAAACGCATTGTTCTTTTCCAGAGATTTCCTGGAAGATTTCCCGAAGGAAAATGGTAGTTTTATCCGGGTTTAGGGCAGGATTCTTCAAGGATTCACATAGAAATTGTGTTGTGTGTGTTTACCTTTTTTTTGCTTTATTCAGGGCACAAGGTGTTCGCCTAAGGCATTTCGGCTTTGCGGTAAGTTTGCAAACCTCCTCTTTTTTCCTCAGGATTCCTTTTTTCCTATTATTGTTAATACTATGACATGTAGTATTATTACTACTCTGCCTATTGTTACTCTTGGTACTCTATTATTACTACTCTTTCTTTTTTGCTACTACCACCACCACCACCGCCACTACTACTAGTACTACTACTACTACTACTACCATCACCACCACTACTGCTTCTACTGTTACTACTGTTACTACTACTACTACTACTACCACTACCAAAACTACTACTATAGTAATATTATTACTATTAATACTATTACTATTACTACTATTATTACTAGTACTAGTACTATTACTATTGCTGTTACTACTACTACTACTACTACTACTACTACTAAAACACATCACCCATCCTAGCCCCATGACACTCTACCCCCCAAACCTCTTATTTGCATGTACCCATCTTCAACATGGTCATCGTCCATCTAAACCCTAAACTTCATTATTAATTGTGAAAGGGTGTGGGCAGTACCCAATATTGCCAAGATGTTATGCTTTGAGAGGGACCCTGAACCCAAAGGGTTTTCTGTTTGTATCCTGAGGCTCCTCAAGATGGGGTTAAGGGTTTAGGGGTTTAGGGTTTAGGGTTTAGGGTCGGGACCCACAATTTTAAAAGCCCCGGTAGTTAAGACACCTTCGGGGCTTAGGGCTAGCTATGGCCTGGGAGGGTATAGGCTGTAAGTCAAATCGAAAAACCTCGCACTTGCAAGCCTTAACCCTGATACCTTGATCCAACCTCGATTCCTGAGTCCTATTAGTAGTTTCCATTTTGTTTTCCATTATCCCTATTTAACCCCAATATATACCCTATTAATATAGTAGTTTCCATTTTCTTTCACCCTTATACCCCCCAACACATTGATGTGTAAGATTTTGGCGGGCCCAGGGCCTTCACGGCCTAAGGGTTTAGGGTTTAGGGTTTAGGGTTGGGTGTAGGATTTAGGAGAGAACTACGGTTGGTATATACGGATTGTAGCTTTTCTCTCAGCACGGGCGCCCACAAGGTTTCGGAATATCACCCTCTTACAAGACGAAAGTATTTTGAAAATGTAAGCCCTAAACCCTAAGCCCAGTCAGAGACTTTTTGTTCCCAACGTTCAATTTTGAAAGCGTGCAGCCACTCCCTGGTAAGGGTTTATGGTTCATGGTTCTATTAGGGTTTAGGGCCTACTCCTAAATCAAGAGTCCCGAAATCAGTGGATCCCAAAAAACACCAAAATACTATGAGCCTTAATATGAGGTGTCCTAAAAAGATCTCCCGTAGTTTTGGGAAACCCTGAACCCTAAGCCCTAACCCTGCACCCAGTATAACCCCATCTTGAAAAAAACGGCAACATGCCCTGATGCAGGCGGTTCCAGAGCCAGCAACTGGATACACAGCGCACCAGAAAAAAAGAACGCCAAGTGGCAGTATCTCAGGTTTTCCCGGGGTTGGAGTGGGGTTTATACGGGAATAGTTTTGACAGTATAATATAGGATTCTCCAATTGTGAAGAAGCACCCTTTGAAGCGTGATCATTGGTGTTTCTATGAGGTTGGCTTCCGGACCTAATAACTTGCGGCTGGGTGATTTGAGTTGAGGCTCCTTGCTTCCAGCCTCTTTCCTAGCATCCCTGCTTCCAGTTGTGCTTTGATCACTTGCTAATGCATTGCCCCAAGGACTTGGAAGCAAAGTACGCTTCGGTGGCTTCAAAGTCTGTAGTTGAATCTGTGGTGGAGCTGCAGTCGAAGCAAGACTCTGCCGAGTCCATGGTTCCTGAGCCTACAAGCCACATGTCAGACACGTGCCCTTCCCGCATGACTGGGGGTCTGTTTGAAAATCACGGCGTGAGCCCTGAAACCTGTAGCTCAGTCATTGAGCTACTGAGGCCTGTGGAAAAGGGGATTGAGGAGTCAATCTTCTTTGACTTTCACGAGGGTGATCGCGCCCAGGCAGGGGGACATTTTTTTTCGCGGGAATTGCAGAGTTTCTCCTGTGAATGGGGTTGGGCCAGCTGTGGTTTTCATGTGACACGAACTGAACCCTGAATGTCAGAACTGCCAAATCCAAACTGCTTGAACTCCTCAGCACCTGAGCTCTCAGAACCCTGAACCCTTGCAAGACTTCGAGCTTGCATTTGGGGTCTTGGTCAGGTCTACTCCAAGTCGACGCTTACCTGCATAGAGATGACTAAAAAGAAAGCGCAACATCACACGGTTATGCCGTGTTCTGCAAAGTCTTGCGGTATGACCCCGCAAGGTCTGGTGCTTGGGTGGTTGCTTCCATCGTGCGTGTGGACCTTGCTGGCTCTGAAGTCATCGTGCAACATGGCAACTTGACACATGCTCACAGGTCTCCTGATCTGACAGGTCGCATCTGCCACAGGCCCATGCTTTCATGATTGGTTGCATGTACGTTTCTAGCAGGACTCTGTGGAAGCCATGGTAGATGCGTGCGAATGCAGGTTGCAAGTATGAAGGCTCTTGACATCTGAGGCGAGCACCGCAAGGTCATAAACCTCAAGTCTCCCCACTTGACCGCAGCCCTGGCGCACGTTATATTTTGGGTCAAGCTGCCATATCTTACGAAATCTTACGAGAGCAAAGAGTCCATCATAGCGTTGCAACACCAAATCAGCGCTTGACATCTGAGGACTTCTTCCGGCAGTGGGGAGCCGTAGATAGTCCAACACTCTCCGGCTTCAGACTGGGGTCAGCAGTGGAGGTTTACTCACAAAGTGCAGCTCAGTGGCACATCTCTCATCTCACACAATGTGTTACAGACAGGGCAGGTTTAAGTTCCAGTGTGGGCTTTGTTGTGATAGGCTGGTCGCTGGAGCGCGGGGGAGATCGCCCGCCTGGATCCACAGCGGCAGGAGGTGTCTGTGGAGTATGATGGAAGGGTGAAGACTGTGCCTCTTCCGCAGAACAGCCTGTCATTGTACCTGGAGAAGTGAGATGGCGTCATGAGAAGCATCTGCGAAGCCTGTTGTGAAGGAAGCGAGCTGTTGGGTTGCTCTGAGGTCAAGCTGACGTCGCCAGCAACTCGGCGGCTTCTCAAACCTGAACCGACTTCAACACCACCTGCTGCTGCTGCTGCTGCTGCTGCTGCTGCTGCTATTGCAGCGCGTTTACGGGGCATTCTAGGGACCCTTGAGGGTACATCTAGGGTATATAGTAGGTATATAAGGATCCCCGGGTTAAGGGCCCATACTTTGGGGCCCATGGTTTCAACCTTAGAGAGTTGCAGAAGTAGTTGTCACAGTTGACGCTGTAACGCAGTGCTGCAAGGAGCTTCACACCTATTTCCGCGAGAAGCAGACATCTGCGCAGAGCACGCCCATGCCGCCGATGGTGAGCCCAGGAGAACAAAATGCCAACAGCCTAATAAAGCAGGCTGAGGCTACGAGCCAACCTGCCGCCAACCCACCCTGTGCCACACCGTGCCAGCCAGATGTCCCCAAACAGATGCCTCAGGTACAGGTGCAGGCTCAATTCCCTGCTGTGCTGAGAAGAGAGATCACGCCGCAGAACGGGCTGCATATGCCGGCCGGCATGACGGCGCCTGCTGTGTCTCCGGGCTATGTTACATACGCAGCTCCGCCGGGTTATACCGGTGCCTACAGGATCGAAGCTCCTGCCGTGCCTGCCGTGGCGCAGTGCCAAGTAGCAGCTCCGTCTCTCGCTCCGAGCGCAACAAAGCACCATTTTCCTCAGGCCGCTTACACAGTTGCCACGCATCCTGCGCCAGCTTGGGTGACAGGAAGACCAGCCTAGCGGAAGCCTCTTTTGCTTTGTTGTCTCCCTCTCTCTTGCGGGGTTAAAGCTGTCCCGGCCAAGCAGATGTCAAAAAGACACTGTCATGAGAGCCTGAGACATGGAAAAATGTACCGTGCTTGGCACAGCAGCGGCGCTTCTAGAGATCATGTCGAATCCTAAGGTCTTACTGTGCCTGTGGGGGTGCTTCTGTTCGGGCCACCTGGTTGCGGCAAAACTTTGCTTGCCAAGGCCCTGAGTGATGCCTTCCGGGTGGGCAGCAGGGTTTGCTGTGTTGATGAAAATGTTTCAGGCAACTGCGAACCAGAGTGGCGCCAACTTCATCGCTGTCAAGGACCTTCACTGCCTGCCTTAGAGGTCAGCAGGTTGTGTTCAATAGTGCTTGGCAATGTGACAAGTGAACGTATCCCCTAGGCTAAGCCTGGGTTTGAAGTGCCCCTTCGTTCTAACACAAAAACAATCTTTCAGACATGGTGGATCTGGCTGGTGCTTGCGTACATGCGCTACGATCAATATGATGATGCTTGCCATGAACGGTGGACATAGGGGGAGTCTCTAACATACATTCCCGAATTCCATGTCCAGGGTATGGCAAATAGACTCACTGACGGTAGCTCCGTGCTTTGGTGCAGGGTCCGGAGCTGTTGAACAAGTATGTTGGCGAGTCCGTTGCTTGGACTCCGCGTGCCAATTTCAATTGCTGAGCATGTGGTCGTTGATGGAAGTACTGGCACATGGACCCTTCAGGAATTCTGTGCAGACTTTCACAATGCTTCATAATTACATCGCTAACGCCAGACCGCCTCGGCAAGGGCAGAGGAGAACGGCCTAGCAGAGCCCGCCCGAGACCCCAGCCCTTCTCCCCCCGCCCAAAACCCATTCTCCGAACATGGATCTAAGAGCCGGCCTCCGGCCACGGCGGACCTTCCAAGATATGCCTTTTGGAGAAGTCTTGTGCCAGCTCAGATCAGAGCGAGCCGTTCGCTTGGTTTTCCAGCGGGCGCGGAGCTCCTCGCCCTGCCCAGTTCTGAGAAGAACCAAAATGACTTGCGGGTTCGTATCAGATAGATTACTCCAGCCCCTTATCCTCAGCAGTGGACGTGTGTCGCACTGCTAGTCATTTGGTGTGACTCAGAGGCGTAATCTTTTTTGACGAGCTGGATGCGCTGGTGCCCAGGAGGCCCGCACTTCATCGATCCTCAACGGGTGGGATGCTTGTGGGAAGAACTTTGCTCTTCAAGGTCTGCTGAAGGGACCGGCTCTTCGGAGCGGGCTTCTTGTCTCAGTCAAGTAGTTGACAGCCCATGCGAGAGACCTTCATAATTTGAGCTGCTCATAACGTTTGAGCAAACGGCATGGTCACAATCATGTGTGAGCCTTTGCCTGGAGAGTGATTCGGACGCTAGCACAGCTTTGACGACATCTTATTCGCTGTTTTCATAATTGGCTTTTCGGTCAGAAGCCCCTTGCCTCGTGTCCAACTCTAGGTAGTGAACCAGATGCTCACAGAGATGGATGGGGTGCAGTCGCGCTCGCAGGCTCACGCAAGCGCCAGTGTCCGATCTGTCCAGCCTTCATTGCGGAGCTTGCTGTTGTTGGTGGAGGTCTATGTCATTGCTGCAACGAATCGGCCAGATATTGTTGATCCTGCAATGCTACGGCCAGGCAGGTTCCAGTTTTTCAGAGAGCCAGAGAAGCTGCAATAATGTTGTTGCCAGGCCGTCTGGATAGACTTTTGTATGTCCCTTTCCCTTCGGCAGCAGTGTCCTTATGAGTGGCCTTCCTCATTCTTTGCCAGCCCTTTGCATGCAGAAAGGTCGGTCGCCTTGAAATTCTCCAGACGCACATGAAAAAGCGCGGGTCCTTGAATTGGAGCAAGAGAGATCATCAAAGCATACCTGAAACATGCTCGTGCTGAATGCTGACCTACTTCCTCTTGGTTTTGAGGTTGCCTTTGGCTCCTGATGTGGCAACACCCCGAGCTTCGAAATTTTGTCTGCTCCCTCAAGAAGCCAGAAGCAATCCAAATGTCAGCATTGTAGGATCTGCAACGGCTGGCAACAGATGCGGACGGTTTCAGTGGTGCAGACCTGGCATCGCTTGCCCGCGAGGCAGACCTTGTTCAGTCTCAAAGTGTCATAGGTGGGTCTGTCAGATCTTCATGTTTCTCTGCATTTGTGTGTTTCAGGCTGCCATGCTTGCGATCAGGGATGCAGCTTCTAGGCGCCGGAAATTGGTGATACAGCGCTGACCCATGACTGGCATACTGATTTACCAGGAGCTGCAAGACTGCGGCTGGGAATGAGACGCCCGCTGGAAAATCCCAGGAGCCCGAACTCTCCATGAGCTGGAAGCAGTGCAGGTGATTGCCTAGCTGAGGAGCAGTCTCATGCAGCTGCTGCAGGAGTGCAGGTTTGGCCCTGGGTGCAACTTGAATGGAAGGACTTGAACTGACCGAGCAGGTTACCACTGACCTTCTGGTGAAGGCCAGGAGCCGCGTCCAACCGTCGGTCGGCCAGCAGGACAGATGCAGGAAATTGTTTTCAAGCAGCTGGGTCACATTGTATACATGGCATTGGCATTGGAGTGGCCAAGTCTCACCCCAAGCTTGCCTGACGGCCAGGAGAGGCGCGAATACGAGCAACTTGCAGCTCGCTTATGCGGCTGGCGGCCACCGCTCTCTGATCAGAAGCCGTGATAGGAGTTCTGCTGCTGTGTACACATGGTTTCACCTGCAGAGGCAATGCCAGGCCACTTGCTTTCAAAAGCTGGATGCGTTTCCTCAGCAAATCCTCCCTTCAGAGCATTCTGGAGGCTACACATATTATATTTCACAGCATTTGAAGCTATTCAGAGGCCCCAAAAACAGTAAATGCAAAGTGGCGGCTAACCCCCCTTCCTGCACAAGAAGAGACGTGACCCGCATAGATACCAAGAAAAGTAAAGGTCATGAGTCATGTGTTATCATTGTGACCATAGCTGTGCCTGTATTGTAAAGGCAAGAACAATAATATTTGGCAGTAATGATCCAAATCATCAGTATCATGGCAACATTGGCAGCAACGATGATAACAGGCACAACATTGGCAAGAACAGTAATTCGTCGCTGGGGCAATTGCCGCCTCGGCGGCGAGGCACGGGTGGAATGTGGGCTCTGCTGAGGGCAGGCTTTGAGGCTGCTGCAGGCTTTGAGGCAGCGGAAGCTGCGGAAGGCAGTTACAGCCCCCACAGCTGCGCAGGATCAGGGGCACATGCTTGCGTGGCCGATGTTGAATTGCTGGAGAAACCACATGCCGTTGCTCTGAAGGGCTCAGCTTTGACATGCTTGAATTGGGTTTGCTGGTGGTTCGCATTGGGCACGGGTGGGAGGGCGAAAAATCTTGATAGGAGTCCACGAACCCGAACGCAGACACGCGCTACATTATTCGCGTAGATTCAAAGATTTAAAGCGACACACACGACACGAGACACAGAACACATGACGAAGACTCTGCACTCTCCACTCTCCTCTGCACTCTATGTTCCACTTTCCACTCCGCTTTCCTCTCCACTTTTTACGCTCTACTCTCCACGCTGTACTCTCTGCAGTCTTCATACTCCACACTTCATTGCACTATTTTTCCGCTCCATTCCACTCCACTCTTCACGCTCGAGGCACTCCACTCTCCATCCTCCCTCCACTCTCCACGCCACTTTCTTTTCCACTTTCCACTGCGGGGACACGAAGGTCCAAAAGCGACGACAATCCCGAGAATGGCGACAGCCCAAGGCAAAACCTCCAAAGTGAGCAGAAATTTTGCAGAAAAAGTGAATCACCCTCAAACTTGAGGGGGGTCGCAGTGGCGGGGGCCTGATCAGCGGTCCTTGCATTCAAACGCCCCAAGCCTTCGGCCTCGCCGGATACGAGTTTCCATAATGGCAAGAACTAGAATTGTGGCACTTCTCGTCGTAGTCGTAGTCGTCGCAGGAGGAGACGTAGTAGGAGAGGAGGAGGAGTCATCTTGATAATGCTGGCAACGAAGTTCGTCACAGCGTTCGCGACGGTAGAGCAATGATAGTAACAAGAGCGCAACTGCAACAGCATTATTACCAACTTAAGAGTAGTAGCAGATGATAATGAACATGATTGCAGTAAAGGTAGTGCTAGTGAAAACACACGCGCGGTCTACCGGTGATACTGATATATAATCTAGTAAACGTGTCAAATACTAGTTGTGAGAAAGAGCATGAGGAATGATAACAGCAACCGTCCAGTGTCAACAATGCATGTTTACAATCCTCATATCTTACCGATAGAGTTTGTAACGTCAATAGTAACTGTATGTAACTGTAGTCAATGAATGTCATCATAGCAGTGACCGTATCAATAGCATTAAGATGAAGAGGATCAGTAGCAGTAGCAGTAGTAGCAGTAGTAGCAGTAGTAGCAGTAGTAGCAGTAGTAGTAGCAGCAGCAGCAGCAGCAGTAGTAGTAGTAGTAGGAGTAGCAGTCGTCGTCGTCGTCGTCGTCGTCGTAGTAGTAGTAGTAGTAGTAGTGGTAGTAGTAGTAGTAGTAGTAGTAGTAGTAGACCCGCCCGTTCGTTTACGCGCCATTTCGGCTT